>CAUYUJ010003743.1:0-2500 GCA_963575745.1 Prorocentrum cordatum
TTTTTCCCAACCATCCTGTGGTATTGGGTCCTCGTTTTGAAGAGACAGCGCCCCGCGTCTCCTCTCCTCTCCTCTCCTCTCCTCTCCTCCTCCTCCTCCTCTCCCCCCTCCTCCCTCCTCCCATCGCCGTCATCATACTCATCGTCATCATCATCATCATCATCATCATCATCATCTTCATCATCATCATCATCTCATCATCATCATCCTCGTCATCATCACCACCAGCATCATCATCGTCATCATCATCGCCATCGCCATTAGTTCCCAACCATCCTGTCATCATCACCACCAGCATCATCATCGTCATCACCACCAGCATCATCATCGTCATCATCATCACCATCATCATCGCCATCGCCATTAGTTCCCATTTCCGCACACCCCTCACACGTTTCGTGGCCCCATAGGGAGCTCCACCGAAGGCCCCAGTGGCAGGGTTCGCATGCCGCCCCCACCCCACTTTGGCACACCCCTCACACGTTTCGTGGCCCCATAGGTAGCTCCACCGAAGGCCCCAGTGGCAGGGTTCGCATGCCGCCCCCGCCCCACTTTGGCACACCCCTCACACGCTTCGTGGCCCCATAGGTAGCTCCACCGAAGGCCCCAGTGGCAGGGTTCGCATGCCGCCCCCACCTCACTTTGGCACACCCCTCACACGTTTCGTGGCCCCACAGGGAGCTCCACCGACGGCCCCAGTGGCAGGGTTCGCATGCCGCCCCCACCCCACTTTGGCACACCCCTCACGCATTTCGTGGCCCCATAGGTAGCTCCACCGAAGGCCCCAGTGGCAGGGTTCGCATGCCGCCCCCACCTCACTTTGGCACACCCCTCACGCGTTTCGTGGCCCCATAGGTAGCTCCACCGAAGGCCCCAGTGGCAGGGTTCGCATGCCGCCCCCGCCCCACTTTGGCACACCCCTCACACGTTTCGTGGCCTCATAGGGAGCTCCACCGAAGGCCCCAGTGGCAGGGTTCGCATGCCGCCCCCATCTCACTTTGGCACACCCCTCACACGTTTCGTGGCCCCATAGGGAGCTCCACCGACGGCCCCAGTGGCAGGGTTCGCATGCCGCCCCCACCCCACTTTGGCACACCCCTCACGCATTTCGTGGCCCCATAGGGTGCTCTACCGAAGGCCCCCGTGGCAGGGTTCGCATGCCGCCCCCACCCACTTTGGCACACCCCTCACACGTTTCGTGGCCCCATTGGGAGTTCCACCGACGGCCCCAGTGGCAGGGTTCGCATGCGTCCGCGCCACCCATGTCGACACACCCTTGACACGTTTCGTGGCCCCATAATGAGCTCCACCGAAGGCCCCAGTGGCAGAGTTGGCATGCCGCCCCTCGCCCATTTCGGCCCACCCCTCACACGTTTCGTGGCCCCATAGGGAGCTCCACCGAAGGGGCCCCAGTGGTTGCGTTCGCATGCGTCCCCACCACCCATTTCGGCACACCCCTCATACGTTTCGTGGCCCCATAGGGAGCTCCACCGAAGGCCCCAGTGGCTCCCCACCACCCATTTCGGCACACCCCTCACACGTTTCGTGGCCCCATAGGGAGCTCCACCGAAGGCCCCAGTGGCTGCGTTCGCATGCCTCCCACCACCCATTTCGGCACACCCCTCACACGTTTCGTGGCCCCATAGGGAGCTCCACCGAAGGCCCCAGTGGCTGCGTTCGCATGCCTCCCCACCACCCATTTCGGCACACCCTTCACACGTTTCGTGGCCCCATAGGGAGCTCCACCGAAGGCCCCAGTGGCGCGGTGCCTATGAGAAGAGGGGCCTAGTTTGCGTGCCCCCTCCTTCGTCTCATATCCGTGCGGTACTCGCAGCTGCATATGGTTGGGTCCTTCGCCAGGCTAATTTTGGCAACGTGGGATGATAGGGCTCGGTGCACGGCTTTCGGGGTCCACGGAGGAGGCCACGTCCACGCAGTCTTAGGTCGGGCCTGTCCCCATACAGGGGGATTTTGAACGAAAAATGAACAATACCAGAAACATGCTCTAAAATAGTAAAAAATCGTTCCCAGACAATTTTGTTTTTTCCTACCTATACAACCACCCTGCGGGTGATAAGGAGGTTGGGGGGGAGGGGGGCCAGCAATGGGCAACAGTGGTGATTGTTGCGTTGCCGCTCGGTCGGACGTTTTCGCTCCAGACTTCCTCGATCTCACCATCGATCTCACTATCGATCTCTCTATCGATCTCACAAGCGATGTCGTTATCGGTTTCACGATCGATGGGACCATCGATCCCAGTATCGATCTCACTCGATCGATCTCACTATCGATCTCATTCGATCGATTTCACTGTTGATCTCACTCTGGATCTCGCTATCGGTCCCGCTATCGATCTCCCTATCGATATCGCTTGATCTCACAATCGATCTCACTATTCATCTCACTATCGATCTCACTATCGATCTCACGATCGATCTCACTATCGGTCTCACTATCGATCTCACTATCGGTCTCACAATCGATTTCGTCATCGGTCTCA
>CAUYUJ010003743.1:10000-76169 GCA_963575745.1 Prorocentrum cordatum
AGACCGTAGATGAAGCTTCCCGTGCCACACCACCCGCGTGAGAGGTGTACCGAAATGGGCAGCGGAACGCCACACAAACTCGCCAACTTGTACCATATTGAGGTGGAACTCCTCACGGTGCACGATCCACGTGACGGGTGCGTCGTAATGGACTGGGGCGACATGCTCAGCCTGACTCTGTGGACGTAGGTGTGGCTCCCTCTGGGGCACGATCCATGCGACGGTGAGGCAACATGGGCGAGGGGCGGCATGCAAACCCTGTCTCCGAGACCCTGCAGGGCTACCTGAGGGGTACGATCCACGTGACGGTTGTGTCTCAGTGGACGGGGGTGGCACGAGCACTGTGTAGGTGTGCTAGGTGTGCGAGGTGCAGGCCATGGGTGGAGATCCCTGTGGGGTGCTAGGTGTGTCGACAAGGGCGGGGTGGCAACATGCGGACTGTGAAACTGGGGCCGTAGGCGGACCTCCCTGAGGGGCACGACAAGTGTTAAAAGGCTTGCCGAAATGGGCGGGGGGACAACATGCGGACTGTGTCGCTGGGGCCGTAGGCGGAGCTCCCTGTGGAGTGCACGTCCGTGTGAGGGGTGTGTCGGAATGGGCGGGGTGGCGGCATGCGGACTGTATGGCTGGGGCCTCAGGTGGAGAGTCTAGGGCGTGGGAGCCGAGGGCCCAGAAGCCCAGGGCCATGGGATTGAGAAAACCCACGTGTAAAAATGAGATTCTGGGAGCCATCATAAGCCCATCCAGCCTCACAAAAACAATGGGTGACACGTGTCACCCCGGAAACCGTGTGCGAGAAACCGATTGTAAGATTGGGATTCTGGGAGCCGCCATAAGGCCATTCAGTTTCACAGAAACAGCGGGTGACACGTGTGAGCCCCGAAGCGGTGAGACAAAACCCAATTGTAAAGTTCGGAGTCTGGGAGCCAACACAAGGCCGTACAGCCGCACAAAAACAACGGGTGACACATGTCACCCCGGAAACCGTGTGACGGCAACCCATTTTAGAGTTGGGATTCTGGTGGCCAACATATAGCTATTCAGCTTGACAAAAGCCACGGGTGACACGAAGCCAACATAAAACCATTCAGCCGCGCAACCCAACGGATGACACGTGTCACCCCCAAGACAATGTGACAAAACCAACTGCGAATGGGAGCCAACATGAGGCCATTCAGCCTCACAAACACAACGGATGACACGTGTCACCTCCGAAACCGTGTGGCAAAACCCACATGTAAGGTTTGACTTGTGGGAACTGACATAAGGCCATACAGCCTCACAAGAACAACAAGTTAACGTGTCACCCCCGAAACCGTGTACGAGAAACCAATTGCAAACTTGGGATTCTGGGAGCAAACAGAAAACCATTCAACTTCACAAAAACAACGGGTGACACGTGTCACCCCCGAAACCGTGTGACAAAACTCATTTGACAAATCTGGATTCTGGGAGCCAACATAAGGCCATTCAACTTTAAAAACAACGGGTGACACGTGTCACCCCCGAAACCATGTGAGAAAAAAACAATTCCGAAATGGGGGTTCTGGGAGACAACATAAGACCATTCACCTTCACAAAAACAACGGGTGACATGTGTCACCCCCGAAACCGTATGTCAATAACCAAATGTGAACTGCGGATTCTGGGAGCGAGCACAAGGCTAGTCAGCCTCACAAACGCAGCGGGTGACACGTGTCACCCCCGAAACCGTCTGAGAACAACTAATTATAAAGTTGGGATTCTGGGAGGCAACCTGAAGCCTGTCAACTTCACAAAAACAACGGGTGACACATGTCACCCCCGAAATCATTTGAAGAACACCACTTGAAAATTTAGGATTCTGGGAACTAACACAAGGCCACTCAACCGCACTAAAACAATGGGTGACACGTGTCACCCTCAAAACCGTGTGACAAACACCACTTGCGAAAGGGGGATTCTGGGAACAATCATAAACCCATTGAGCCTCACAAAAACAACGGGTGACACGTGTCACCTCCGAAACCGTGTGACAAAACCCAATTGTACGTACATGGGATGCTGGGAACCAACATAAGGCCATTCAGCCTGACAAAAGAAACGGGTGCCACGTGTCAGCCCGGAAACCGTGTGACAGAAACAAATCACAAAATTTTGACCCTCGGAGCCAACACAAGGCCATTCAACCGCACAAAAACAATTGGTGACACGTGTCACCCTGGAAACCGTGACGGAAACCAATTGTAGAGTTGGGATTCTGGTAGCCAACATATAGCTTTTCAGACTCACAAGAACAACGGATGACACGTGTCACCCCCGAAACGGTCTGAGAAAAAAACGATTGTAAGGTTGGAGTTTTGGGACCCAACATGAAGCCCTTCAACTTCACATACGCAGCGGGTGACACGTGTCACCCCCGAAAATGTGTGACAAAAAACCTATTCAACTTCACAAAAACAACGGGTGACACGAGTCACCCTGGAAACCGTGTGACGTACCCAATTCAAGAATATGGATTCGTGGAGCCAACATAAGGCCACTCAGCCTCACAAAAACAACGGGTGGCATGTGTCAAGCGGAAACCGCGTGACAGAAACCAATTGTAAAGTTGGGATTCTGGTAACCAGCACAAAGCCATTCAGCCGCACAAGAAAAACGGGTGACACGTGTCACCCAGGAAACCGTGTGACAGAAACCAATTGTAAAGTTGGGATTCTGGGAACCAACAAAAAGGCCTCACGAAAACAACGGGTGACACGTGTCACCCCCGAAACCGTATGACAGAAACCAAGTGTAAAACATGGATTATGGGAGACAACATAAGACGATTCAGCTTCACAAAAGCAACGGGTGACACGTGTCACCCCCGGAACCGAGTGACACAAACCAATTGCGAAGTGAAAATTCTGGGACCCAACATGAGGCCATTCAGAGCTACAAACACAAAGGGTGACACGTATCACCCCCGAACCTGTGTGAGAGGAACCACGTCTACAGTTTGGAATCTGGGAGCCAACACATAGCTATTCGACCTCACAAACACAGCGGCTGACACGTGTCACCCCCGAAACCGTCAGAGAAAAAGCACTTGTAAAGTTGGGATTCTGGGAGCCTACGTAAGACCATTCTGCCAAACAAAAACAAGGGGTGATACGTGTCACCTCCGACACCGCGTGACAAAACCCAATTGTAAAGTCGGGATTCTGGGAGCCAACATAAGACCATTCAGCTTCACAAAGAAGCACCAGCGGGTGACACGTGTCACAAACCCCGTTGTAAAATTGGGACTAGCGGGCCCAACATGAGGCCATTCAGCCTCACAAAAACAAGGGATGACACGTGTTAGGTTGGGATTCTGGGAGCCAACGCAAGGCCACTCAGCTTCACAAAAACAATGGGTGACACGTGTCACCCCGAAAACCGTGTGGGAAAATCCGAATGCAAAGTTGGGACACTGGGACCCAACATAAGGCCATTCAGCCTCACAAAAACAACAGATGAAGCATGTAACCCCAGAAACCGTGTGAGAGAAACCAATGGTAAAATTTGTATTCTGGGAACCAACAAATAGCGATTCAGCCTAACAAAAACAACGGGTGACACGTGCCAACCCCGAAACCGCGTGATACAATTCGATTGTAATGTTGGGGTTCTAGCAGCCAACATAAGGCCTGTCAACTTCATAAAAACAACGGGTGACACGTGTCACCTCCGATACCGTTTGACAACAACCAATTGTAAAATTTGGGTTCTGGGAGCCAACATAAGGCCACTCAGCCTCACAAAAACGATGGGAAACACGTGTCATCCAGGAAACCGTGTGACAGAAATCCATTATACGATTGGGATTCGGGGAGCCAGCAAAAGGCCACTCAGTTTCACAAAAATAGGGGGTGGCACGTGTCACCCCCGTGTGAGAAGAAACCAAATGTAAAGTTGGGATTTGGGGATCCAACATAAGGCCATTCAAATTCACGAGAACAAAGGGTGACACGTGTCACCCCCGAAACCGTGTGACAAAACCAAAATGTAGAGTCGGGACTCTGGGATCCAACATAAGGCCATTCAGCCTAACAAAAACAACGGGTGACACGTGTCAACCCCGAAACCATTTGCGGAACACCACTTGAAAATTGAGGATTCTGGGACCCAACATAAGGCCATTCAACCGCACAAAAACAATGGGTGACACGAAACGGTTTAAGAACACCCAATTGTACTGTAAAGTTGGGATTCTGGGAGCCAACATAAGGCCATTCAGCTTCACCATAAAAAGGGGTGACACGTGTCACCCCGAAAACCGTGTGAGTCCGGAGTCTAGATAGAGCCCAGGAGTCTGGGGCCCAGGAGTCTAGGGCCCAGGAGTATAGGGGCCACGAGTCTAGGGCGCGGATTCTAGGGCCCAGGAGTCTAGGGCCTTGGAGTCTACTGTAGCGCCCAAGAATATCGGGTCTTGGAGTCTAGGGTCCAGAAGTCTAGCGCCCTGGGGTTAGGGCCGCGGAACCTACGGCCAAGGAGTCTAGGGCCCGGAACTCTAGGGTCGTGGATTGCAGGGCCCAGGAATCCAGAGCCCTGGAGTCTATGGCCCTGGAGTCGGGCCCAGGAGTCTAGGGCCCTGGGGTCTTGAACCCAGAGCTCTAGGGTCAGGGGAATCTAGAGCCCCTGGAATCTAGGGCCCAGGAGTCTAGGGCCCAGGAGTCTAGGACCCATGGGTCTGGGGCCCCAGTGTCTGGGGCCCAGGGGTCCAAGGCCCTGGATCTCTAGGGCCCAAGAATCTAAGGCCCTGGAGTCGAGGGCCCAAGCGGGGGAGAAAACAACGAAACGAAAAACGGAACGAACGCCCAGAAACTGTGGCCAAGGCGAGAGGGGACAGAAACGAAACGAAAAACGAAACGAAAAACGAAACGAACACCCGATCGATGGCTGGGACTGGGGCCCAGGCTGGGGCTGGGGCCCAGGCTGAAGATCAGGCCAGGAACGCAACAACAATAACGAGGTGGAAACAAGGAAACGAAAAACGAAACGAACGTCGGAAACTGAGCCAGGGCGAGGGGAGAGAGAAACGAAACGAACAACGGAACGAACAACGACATGAAACGAACGACCAAATTTATGGCCAGGGCTGCGGCAGAGTCTGGGGCCCACGTCGAAGCTCTGGCCGGGAGCGCAACAAAACAACAGGAACAACAACGAAACGAACAACAAAACGAACGTCCCAAAACTCCGGCTCAAGCGAGGGGGAAAATAACTGCTCGGCCTCGAGTCACCGAAAACAGAAAACAACGTCAACAACATGGAACACGAACCGAAACATTAAACCATAAACGGCATCTTATCACACGCAAAGAGACAATCGAAAGACGACGGCGGCGCGAGACGACACGAACAACGAAACGAACCACGGACTTAACAGAAACAAGCAAAACGAACAACGAAACGAAACCTTGGAATCGCGGCGAAACAAAACGGACAACGAAACGCGCGAAACAAACGTTTAACATTCAAACGCTTTTAAAACAAGAACGAACAACACAACGGAAGCACAACGAACAACAACACGAAAAACAGAACGAGGGCCGAAACCTAACTAAGCATCGTTGTTGTCGGTCCCTGTAGATATGCACAGACACCCTCCGAGGAACTCTGCATGTACCTTCAGGGAATGACGATGTATACAAAAATGCTGGCTCCAAGTGGTGATTCATTTATACACCGGCACCCTCTCCTGAGGTTCAGAAACAGTCCGCTGAAGGGTGTCTGATCTGTGTATACATTTTTTGTGGCGGAGAGCGCCAATGCTTTAGCCTTAAGTCGGGCCTGTCCCTCTACAGGACGAATCTTCAAAAATAGTCAAACAAATGATATGGGGACAATTTTTCGACTGCTTGAATTTTTTTTGAATATTTTTGACTATCCTTATTCAATTGAACGCCCCTGAGGGGGCAGACACCGCCGCCCCATTTTTTGGGGGGAACGCGGAGGTTGCGTGGGGGGCAAATCGGGATGTAGCGGGGGTGGGAGAAAGTGGTGTCTTAAAGGCTCTCAGAAAGCCCCCAGAGAGCCAGAAAATGACCCCAAAAGACGCCAGAAAGCCCTTAGAGAGTCTGAACATAATTTTAAAAGGACGCCTGAGGGTGTGCAAAAGTGTGGACGAAAGGAAGAGGCATACGGACAGGCGTACAAACAAGATCCCACTTAGTTTGGGGGCCTCAAAAGGGACTCCGGGGACCCCCTGGGCGCGCCCAGGACGGCACAAGAAAGCCCCAAAAATGCTGCCAGACGGCCCGGGCCGGGGTCGGGAGGCGTGGAGGACAGCCGCAGAGAGCGCCCGCTGATTTCAACGTGCTTCCAAGAGCCCGCGAAGACGCACGTGAGCTCGAAACGAGGCAAGAATAGAGGCTCGACAAGGCCAGAATGGACATAATCATATGTGCTTTACGAGGTTTTTTGCGTGTTGTTTTTTTGTAGTCGAAGTGGGCCGAGGAGAGGTGGGCGGGCTGCCAGACTGGACCAACATGGCCTGGAGGACGGCCAAAATCGCCCCAGGAGAGCGTCTGGAGGCCTCCAAAATCGAGTCAGTGAGCTCCCGGAGAGGCCTCTGAGAGAGGCTGGCGGCGCCTTGACTATCTTTATTCAATCGCTTCGCTCATTCCGCCGGCCCATATTGTAGCATCGCTGGCACTTGCTTGCGTGCTCGGGGGGGCATTTGGGGGGCCTCCTGAGGTCTCTTGGGGGCCTCTTGGGGCCTCCTGAGGGCCTCTTGGGGGCTTCTTGGGGCCTCTGAGGGGCCTCTTGGGGCCTCCTGGGGGCTTCTTAGGGCCGAGGGTTCGAAATGTTGTTTCGTGTTCCCCCCCCCCCCCCCCCCCCACGGGCTCCTCTTGTAGCGTTCTTGGGGCCCTCTTGGGCCGTCTTGGAGGCCTCTTGGGCCGTCTTGGAGCCCTCTTGGGCCGTCTTGGGGCCCTCTTGGGGGCCTCTTGGGCCCTCTTGGAGCGATCTTGGGGGCCTCTTGGGCCGTGTTGGCGCCGAAAAACGGAAACGCCAAAATCTCTCCAAAACCTACGGAACAAAAACATTGAATTTGCCTCTCGGGGCCCTGTCGGAAGTGCTGTTGGAAGCGTCTTGGCGGCCTCTTCGGCAGTCGTGGGGCCGTCTTGGGCATCGTCGGCCGATCTTTCGAAGACTCCAAGGGCTCTTGGACCGTCTGGGCGCTCTCTTGAGGTCGTTTTGGGCGCCTCTTGGGCCGTCTGGGGGGCCTCCGGCATCTTTGACTGGCACTTGCCGGGGACTTGCCGGGACCTTGGCGGGGTACTTGTCGCGTCGGGGCCCCCAGAGGCCGCCTCGCGCGCGCGAACTTGTGATAGTGCAAACTTGTTACCGGAGATCTTAGCACGCCTCTGACCCGTTGGGCTGGCGAATTTTCGTCCAGAATCCGCCTGTACGGGGACATGCCCGACCTAACTTTAGCCCCTCGCTCAGAGCCCGCCGCGAGCCAGCCCCGAGCTCTTCGCCCCCGCCCTCCCCCAGAGCGCTCTCCAGGGATCCACCCTGGCGAGCCCGCGGAGGCGACGCCCTGGACGAGGTGAGGTTCAGGTCGGGCATGTCCTCATACAGGCGGATTTTGGAGGACGACATAAAAATAACCCCCAAAATATGCCAAAGTAGAACAAACATGCTCAAACAATCGTCCACATACTATTTTTTGACCATTTTTGAATTGTCCTCCTGTTGAAGGACAGGCCCGACTTAAGGTGAGGAGTCACCGCACTTCGGCCAGAGCAGCGGCCCCGCCGACAGCGCCACCCCACCGGTGGCAAAGGAAGAGGGGCCAGAATATCCGACCCTCCCAAAAGTCGAACCCCCACCGTCTGCAGGCGAACGCAAGTTTCTGGTCGGCGGCGACTTGGGTCCAATACGCGTTCAGAAAGCACTGGGGCGCAGTGGCAGACGAATTGGGGCACAGGGGGCGAGCGCCGGGGCGAGAGCGCGCGGGCAGGGAGGCCCAGGGGGGGAGAGACCGCACTCAGCATGTAGCACGTGTGCGGGTGCTGGTGACGTGCAAGAGCAACAAGAAGTCGAAGCCCTGGAAGGACAGGCGAATGCAAACAACTCATTGGCGTTCTGCCCCTAGACGAAGCACCCACCTTGGCCCCTGGCGGCTGCAGCTGGGGTCGCAACGGACCCCGCTGGGGCGGCGGCTCGCTGGCGCACCCGCTAGCCACCAGGCCACACCGCCCCCTCACCACGCTGCCGCCATCATAAGAGCTTGCAGCAATTACAAAGATGGAGCTCGTGCGTGTTCAAAACGGAACTCTCGCCTTAGAGCCGCGCGCTTTCGTCTTAAACGTGTGCAACAACTACAATAATGGAACGCAAGCCATTTTTGAATTGGAGTTCTCGCCCTCTCGCCGCGCGCAATCGGTACGCGAATGAAAGGGGTGATGTTTCAAAATGGAGCGTTCGCATTAGCACCGCGCACATTCGTCTTTAAAACTTACAACACTTACAACAACTATGGATCGCGGCTCCTTGTCGAAAGAGGGCTCTCACTTGAGACTTCCTCAAGTTATGAGACAAGAGTGCTCAATATATGTAGCAGCTGCAGGGATGGAGGGCGCTTCCTTTCCATAATGGTGCTCTCGCTGGAACTTTCCTCGAATTTCATGGCCATAAGTGAAGCCTGTGAAGCAGTTTGACGGATGAGGGAGACCTTTCTTTCATAAGCTCGGCGCGACCCAACTGAGGGGAAGCTTCCTACTGCATGGGCGCATTGCTTGGCATTGCTTGGCGCTCCTTGGCAGTGCTTGTCATTGCATTTCATTGCTTTGCAGTGTATTGCGTTGCTTGACAGTGATCGGCATTGATTAGTGTTACTTAGCAGATGCCTGGCGTTACTTGGCAATGCTTGGCATTGCTTTGCATTACTTTGCGTTGCTTTGCGCTTGGCATTGCTAGGCGTTGCTGGGCATTGCTTGGCATTGCTTGCCATTGATTGGTACAGCTCTGCTCGGCATCCATTGTCGCTGCTCGGCAGTGCTTGGCAGCACTGCTTGGCAATGCTTGGCATTCATTCGCATTGCTCGGCGGTGCGTGGCATTGCACGGACCGTGAACCCAAGGAAGAAGACCAAAGAACCCGAAGAACAAAACTGGGGAACCCGAGAAAGACAGGCAAGGAACAAGACCGGCTTTCGAAAACACGTCAGAAGCCTAATTGGGGAACAACGGGCATCTCGCTGGACGCCTCGCTGACTGCATGATCATGCCTTTCTGCATTCCAAGTGACGTGCTAGAAGGGTGCAAGGGCTTCCCTTTTTAAGACGAGCTCTCGCCTGAAAGGAAGCCCATAGGGTGCTGGTCTTTCAATGGGGTGCTTCCTGAAGTGACAAGGAAGGCTTGTACAGACAGGTGAGGAGGGGACTTGGGACGGGAGGGTAAATCGCAGCATCGCTGATGCATCTTGGGTTTGCGTTGGTCCTCCCGCTCCTGTTTTTTTCTGATCCTGCTCCTGCTCCTGCACCTCCTGCTCCTGTACATCCTGCTCCTGCACCTCCTGCTCCTGCTGCTGCTCCTGCTGCTGCACCTGCTGCTGCTGCTGCTGCTGCTCCTCCTCCTCTTCCTCCTCCTCCTCCTCCTCCTCCTCCTCCTCCTCCTCCTCCTCTCGCCTCCTCCCCCCGCCTCTTTCGCGGGCAGCAGTGAGCAGCCAGCACGGCCGTTGAGGATCGGACGTTGGTACGGCTGCCGCAGCCCCCCTCATGCGAAAGAGCGGCGAGAGCAGGACACGAGAGCGGGTGGCAGAGGGGGGGGCGGCGGGAGGTGCGGGGAGGAGGAGGAGGAGGAGGAGGAGGAGGAGGAGGAGGAGGAGGAGGAGGAGGGCAGCCCGTCCGCAAGCTTGACTGGGAGGACGAGGAGGAGGAGGAGGGGAGGAGGAGGAGGAGGAGCAGCGGGCGGAAGGGGGGGGGGCGGAGGGGGGCAGAACTCACCAGCACGGCACGGCGGAGGAGAGCAGGCCAGCCACTCCCCCCCCCCCCCCCCCCATGTGCCAAACCACGCGTGCATGGCGCACTTGAGGAGCTGCAGAGATTTTTGACGCAGCGCCCTCGGCAGCTGACAAATGCTCCTGACGAGCCCCGCCGCCGCTGCCCTCCTCCTCCTCCTCCTCCTAATCCTCCTCATCCCCTCCCTCCCTCCCTTCCTCCCTCCCTCTCTTCCTTCCTTCCTCCCTCCTCCTGCTCCTCCTCCTCCTCTTCCTCCTCCTCCTCCTCCTCCTCCGCCGCCGTCTGCCCTCTTTACCCTATGTACTCAATGCTTTCCGGCTTCTGGTATGACCCTCCTCTTTTTCTTCCTCTCTGTCCTTCTCCTCCTCCTTCTCCTCCTTCGCCTCCTCCTCCTCCCTCCGCTTTCCAGGTGGAGTATGAGGGGGAGGGTAAGAGAAGAAGGACCGAGAGAGGAGGAGAGGAGATTAAAGATGAGGAGGATGCAGGGTGGGGTGATTGAATCACACTCGCTCCAAGAACCCATCTTTAATCTGCTCGCCTTGGCCACGCGCGCACTGATGCTCTTCTGAGAGCGGCTGTTTTCCCAAGCGGCGAGGCAAGACAGTGGCGAGGCAAGACGGGAGGGAAGAGGAAATAGCAAAAGAGAGAAAGATAATGCCAGAGAGAGAGAGAGAGAGCGATGTAACCGATTCCCCCACCCAGCCAGTTCCCCTGGGGCATCCACACTGAGATGGCTAGTGGAATTCCCCACATTGGGGGAGCAGACAGAGAGAGGAACGAGAGCAGAAGAAGGAGGGAGGGAGGGGGGAGGAAGGGAAGGAGAGAGGGATAGGCCGAAAGAGAGAGAGAGAGAGATACTCCTTCTGCCTATCACATGCTGAAGAGAAACCCTCCCCTGGATGTGCATCACCTAGTTCGGCACCCTCCGATGAGGTCCGGACGACCTCGGGACAGCTCCGAGACTACCCGAAAATACAGCCCGAACGGGTCACGACCGGCCCCAGAATGCCTCCGAGAGGGCTCCAAGAGCGAGCCAAGAGAGCCCCAAACCGCCCAAAAACGTTCCAATACGATTTATGATGGCATCGAAGCGGTCCAAGAAGGTCCCAAGACGGCACTCCAGATGACTTTCAAGAGGGCTTCATGAGGCCACAGACATGGTTCTTTCCATGATTGCTGGTTTTCATGTTTCTCACCTCTTCAGGCTTCCCACGGCCCAAGACGATCTAAGATGCCTCCCAAATCTCTCCAAGACAATCGACAAGGCCGCCAAGAGGGCCTCAAGATGGCTCAAGAGGGCCCCAATACGGCCCAAGAGGGCTCTAAAACGGGATGACAAGGCCCCGCGTGGCGCCCAACAAGCCCCAAGTGGGCCCGAAGAAACCCTCACGAGTGCCCAAGGCCAAGGTGGCTCCGAGATGGGCCCAAGAAGGCGCCAACGTGGCCAAAAGCCGCACAAGACGCGGACAAAAGGGCCTCAGAGCAGCCCAACATGGCCCCAAGAGGACCCTCAAGACGGCCTGGAGAGGCCACACTCGTTCATTTCGGAAGTGTTTCACGACGGGGTCCCGCGGCGCAAGCCGCCCGAAGGGCCCACCGTCCCCGATCCCGGCCCCCGGATCAAAGACACAGCCGTCGACGCGACTCAGAAATTGGTGCGACCCCTCGGCGGCTCCGCGCTCCCAGCACGACAATTGGCACGACCACCAGCACGACCACCAGCATGACCGCTAGCCACGACGTACCACCAAACGACCTCGAGCACAACCACCAGCACGACCACCAGCACGACCACCCGCCGGCACCATCACCAGCACGACCACCAGCATGCTGGCACGATTTCCAACACGCACACCAGCACGACCACGAGCCCGACCACCAGCGCAACTACAAAACGTGACGCGTGACATATGCTGTTCGCAAGCCAACCGTAAGAACCCCCCTGAAACCACAACGTACCCCCCCAGACCGTCAAGTTGACCACACAAAAGAAAACATATGCCACCCTAGAACCATCAAGTTCACGAGCACACCCCGTTGTGTCGTTCATATCCCGGAGTGGGATGCGACATCCGCGCTCCTGCACAAAGGATGAGGATGAGGGACAAGCTGCTATGGCGAAGCCACGCGAGCCTACAATGTCCTGTTACCTGTTAGCCAGCGTGGACCTAAACAATTTGTTTCTAGCAATGTATGTGGTGCTATCTATGTGGGGCAGTGTGCAATCTACGATCTGCAATACGTGTTGTGCAATATATGTGATGCAATATATGCGGTACAGCTTATGTGATGCATCTTATGTGGAGCAATATGTGGTGCATGCTATGCGGTGTAATAGACGCTATGCAGTCTATGTGGGACAGCCAATGTTATGCAATGTAGGCTTTCAGAGTCTGTGGTGCCAAATACCTTCTGCAATGTATGCGATGCAGTATATGTCGCGCCACCACTAGAATGCGCTCTCTCTCTATATATATATATATATAATTAGGGTGCAGCCTATATTATGCAATCTGTGCTGTGAAGTAAATGGGGCCCAATATACGCGGCTCAATGTGTGTATAGATACACATATACATGTTGTGCGATGTCTGTGGAGCAATATATGTGCCGCAACCTATGTGGTGCAATATATCTTGAGAACTAGATGTGGTGCATCATAGGTGGTGCAAAACGTGTTTGCAGTCTATGTTGTGCAATCTATGTTGTGCAATGTGTGTGTGTGTGGTGCAATCTATGTCGTACAGCGTTTGCTGTGAAATCTTCGTTGGGCAATATAATTGTGTGCAATCTATGCGGTGCAAAATATGTTGTGCCGCGTATGTGGTGCAGCCTATGCTGTGCGATCTATGCGGAGCAACTCAGTGGCGGCGACGGCGGCCACATAGCCGCCAGACCGAAGGCACGGCCCAGACGACGGGCGGTGACGAGGCGGCGACGGGGCGGCGGGGGCGGCAACATAGCGGCCAGACCGAAGACACGACCCAGACGACGAGCGGCGAGAAGGCAGCGACGGGGCGGCTACGGCGGCCACGTAGCCGCCAGACCGAAGACACGGCCCAGCTCTGTAGAACAGAAGTAGGGCCCCTAAACGCAAGCAGTAATTGGAGAATCCCTGTGTATATATATATATATACACGTATACATACATGAGAATGTGCTACTCCGCGTGGGCCCCATACAGAGTGTTTCTAACACCATATATTTGGTGCAATCTAGATTGTGCAACCTGGGTGGTGCAATACATGTGGTGCAGTCTTGGCTATGCAATATGTTGTGTGTAGCCTATGTTGTACAATCTGTGGTGCGCATGTTGTTGTGTGCGATATATGGCGTGCAATGTGTACTGTGCAATATATATATGTATATATATATATATATATGGTGCAACCTCGGTTGTGCAACATTTGTTGTGCAATATCTACGGTGCGGCGACTGTTGCGCAATACATGTATATATGTATATATATATATGCATTGCAACCTATGTGCTACAATCTGCGTGTGCAGTATCGGGTGTGCAATCTGTTATTTGCAAAGTAGGTGGTGCCGCAACTGGTGTGCTGCCTGGTGTGTGCAACATGTAATGTGCGAAATATTGTATGTAAACTACGTAGTGCAATCAATCTACGTGATGCAAAATTTGTGGTGCTATCTGCGCTTTGCAACATCTGTAGCGGCATATACGTGAGTCACTATGGCTGGTGCGATTAATAGGGTGCAGCTAATTTCTGTCCGCAATGATTTGTCCACCCCACTGCTCGCACAAACATCCCACCCACCCACCCGCAACTTGGCTTGCAAAATCTCTTAAGACCGTGACGGTGGGTACCACATGGCACTTGGCAACGACAGCGACGCCGACGACGACAGCGACACCGACGACGACGACGACGCCGACAACGACGACGACGACGACACCGACGACGACGACGACGCCGCCACCGACGACGACGACGATGACAACGACGACAACGATGACGACGACGACGCCAACGACGACACCGACGACGACGACGTCAACGCCGCCGA
The DNA here is from genome assembly GCA_963575745.1 of Prorocentrum cordatum. NCBI lineage: Eukaryota > Dinophyceae > Prorocentrales > Prorocentraceae > Prorocentrum > Prorocentrum cordatum. The sequence goes on from CAUYUJ010003743.1 coordinate 24,008, forward strand.
CGACGACGACGACGACGACGGCGGCGACAACGACGACACCGACGACGACGACGACGACGACGCCGACGCCGACGCCGACGACGACGACGACGTCGCCAACAAAGACGACGACGAGGGAGGAGGGAGGACGACGACGGCGACAACGACGACACCGACGACAACGACGAGGGAGGAGGGAGGACGGCGACGACGCAAACGACGAAGAAGGAGGAAGGACGGCGACGCCGACGACGACAACGACGAGGGAGGAGGGAAGACGACGACGAACGACGACGACGACGACGACGGCGACGAAATAGGAGGGACGACGACGAGACGCCGACGACGGACGACGACGACGACGACGAGGGAGGAGGAGGAAGGACGACCACGGCGACAACGACGACGGAAACGACCACGACGCCAAAGAAGACGACGACGACGAACACGAGGAAAGACAGAGGACGACGTAGGCGACGCCGACGACGTCGACGCGGGAGGAGGAGGAGGAGGAGGACGACGACGACGCAAAAGCGCGCGCGCACACGCTTTTGTTGAAAATCCGTGTTGCGAAACCTTGGGTTTTTTTTTGGTGGGTTTTTTGGGGCACGCGATTTTGAAATCCTTCCGAAACCGATGGGTTTTGAAGGTTTTCGGCCTACGCGCGCGACGACGCGCGCGTCTGCACTTCGTCACATGTTTTGCATAGTATTCTCGCGACGGCACACGCGCAAGGGCGTTCGACAGATTTCGACATGCGCGCGCGCGAAGACCGTGTAACCGCATTTGGCGAAAAAGCTTGAAAACCCTATGGTTTTCTTAAGATTTCGCAAGAGCTCGCGCGGAAGTTTTTTTTGCAAATCAGTGTTGCGAAACCCTGTGGTTTTGTATGTGGTTTGGGAACTCGATTGGGAAATGTGCAGCCAATGCCGTGCAATATACGTGATGCAATCTACGTCGAGCAATCAAAGTGCTGCAAAGTATGGTGTGCAACTTATGTGGAGCAGCAAATGTGGTGCAACATATATATAATAAACCATTATACAAAATGATATGGCATAATGTAATATAATATAAAATGCTATGACATAATATAATATAGTATGATACATTAAAAAATATAGTACAATATAGTATAATATAATGCACTATAATATAGTATCGTATGACATATTATAATATGATATAATATAATATAGCATGATTTAATATACTATAATACCATACAGTATGATATGATATACTCAATATAATATGATGCAATGTAATAACATACAATATACCATAACAAAATATAATATAATATAATATGATATGATATGATATAATATATTACAATATATCATAATCTAGTATACTATGATATGATATAATATGACCTGCTATAATATAATATATATACCTATATAACATGTGTATATATATATAGATGATGTGCAACCTATGTTGCGCAATCGATGCTGATTGTTATATGTGGTACAAGCTATGTGGTGCAATCTGGGGCGCATAATCTATGTTGTCTAGTATATCTTGGGCGATCAATGTGGTACACTGTTGTGCAACCTCTTTGACACAATAGTCATATCTGTCCACTATGCAATATAGGTGGCGCAATCTATGTTGTGCAACTCACTTGCCGAACTTGAAGTTGTCAACTCCACTGCTCGCGCAATCATCCGCCCCACCCGCCCGCAACTTGGTTTGCAAAACCCATGCGGGACCGAGCACAGATATCGCTCTGGGGTCGTCTTGGAGCCCTCGGGGGCGTCTCAAGAGCGCCCCAAGAAGGCCGGAGAAGCAAGACGGCCGACGACGACGACGACGACGACGACGACGACGACGACGGCGGCGACGACGACGACGCCGACGTCGACCACGACGAAGACGACGACGCCGACGCCGACGCCGACAACGACGACAAAGACGACGACGACGTCGCCAACGAAGACGACGACGAGGGAGGAGGGAGGACGACGACGGCGACAACGACGACAACGACGACAACGACGACAACGAGGGAGGAGGGAGGCGGCGACGACGAACGACGAAGGAGGAAGGACGGCGACGCCGACGACGACAACGACGAGGGAGGAGGGAAGACGACGACGAGACGACGACAACGACGACGACGGCGACGAAATAGGAGGGACGACGACGAGACGCCGACGACGGACGACGACGACGACGACGAGGGAGGAGGAAGGACGACCACGGCGACAACGACGACGGAAACGACCACGACGCCAAAGAGGACGACGACGACGAACACGATGAAAGACACAGGACGACGTAGGCGACGACGACGACGACGACGACGACGCGGGAGGAGGGAGGACGGCGACGGCGACGACGACGACGCCACAAGAGCGCCCGCGCACGCTTTTGTTGAAAATCCGTGTTGCGAAACCTTGTGTTTTTGTAGGTTTTTTGGACGCGCGATTTTGAAATCCTTTCGAAACCGGCGGGTTTTGAAGGATTTCGGCGTACGCGCGCGACGACGCGCGCGTCTGCACTTCGTCCCATTTTTTGTTGAGGATTCTTGCGACGGCACACGCGCAAGGGCGTTCGACAGATTTCGACATGCGCGCGGGCGACGCCCGTTTGGCAGCATGTTGTGAAAATCTTGAAAAACCAATGGTTTTCTTAAGATTTCGCAAGAGCTCGCGCGTGAGCTCTTTTAGCAAATCAGTGTTACGAAACCCTGTGTTTTTGCATGTTTTTTGGAAACTCGATTGCGAAATCCTTCCGGCACCAAAGGTTTTGGAAGGATTTCGGCATGCGCGCGACGACGCGCGCGTGCGCACTTCGTCCCATTTTTTGCAAGGGATTCGTGGAAAAGTGCTTTGTTAGAACACAAAATGTCACCGCATAGTGTTTTTTACAAGGGAACCTCAGGGGGGGGGAACCCGGTTGGCCTGGGACATTGTGATTTCATATTTAGGATGGACATGTGGTCAGAATCATCTGTGATTTACATACCCGAAAGGGGGGGCGATAACTCCGGGGGGGGTAGAGTTTATTCTCTTTTTAGGAGGATATATGTTGTACAGCCTCGCTTGTGCAATGTATGATCGCGGGCTCCGGGCCCATGGGCCCCCCCCACCCCCCCCAGATGGGATGGGGGGGGGGGAGGAGGAGGAGGAGGAGGAGGAGGAGGAGGCGGAGGAGGAGGAGGAGGACGACGACGACGACGGCGACGACGACGACGACGACGACGGGTCGACGACGACGACGACGACGACGACGACGACGACGGCGACGACGACGACGACGACGGACGACGGACGACGGCGGACGACGAGGACGACGACGGACGACGACGACGACGACGACGACAACGCCGACGACGACGACGACGACGACGACGACAACGATGGCGTCGACGGCACCGGCGGCGGCGACGACGTCGAGCACCGGAGGTTTTCGAAAGCACGTCAGCATGACGCCACAATCACAGCCACACGCACACCCACACCACACCCACAGGGGGTGAGGGGGGGAGGACATTGGGTCACCCCACACACACCCACAGCGACACACCACACCCACACCACATCCACAGGGGGAGGGGGGGGGGGGGGCCATCGCGCGGGGGGGGGGGCGGGGGCATTAGCATTGGGGGGGGAGGGGGGAGCCCAAACCCTCGACCATATATGTGGCCAAGTCTCTGTAGTGAAAGCTATGTGCTTCAATCTATGTAGTGCAATCTATGTTGTGCCATCTGTGCAATGCATCATGTGTGGTGCACCCTAGGTTGTGCAACCTGTGGTGTGCAACATATGTGGTGCAGTCTATGTTGTACAATATACGTGGTGCAATACATATATATATATATATATACATATATACACATATCGCTAAATAGATATTCCTATTCATATATGTCTAAAAGCTCGGGACGCCGGAAACCCTCGCCCCTCCCCCTAACCAATTTGGCCCTCGCCTGGCCTCTGGGTAACCCTTCAGACGACCTCGGAGAACCTCACGAGAGCCCGAAGACGGCCCTAGACGGGTTCCAGGCGTTCTGGAGCGCCCCCGAAACGACCCCAAAGAGCCCCAATACAGTCCACGACGATCCTGAAGAAGCCGTCATACCCCCAAAGATCGCTCCAAAACGTCCCAAGAGGCCTCCAAGAGCACTCCCAAGAAGAAGGCCCCAAGAGGCAAAAATCATTATTTTCTTTTGGCTTTTGGTGAATTTTGGGGTTCTCCTCTTTTCGGTTTCCCGACGTTCCAAGACGGCGGTCTTCTGGGCGTCCGAAGCCGCCTGGGAGGCTCCCAAATCGCCCCACAACCATCCGAAAGGGCTTCCAGGCAGTCCAAGAGAGCCCCAAAACGGCACAACAGGGGTCCAAGATGGCCCTAAAAGAGCCCCATGGCGGCCCAAGATGGCCCCCAAACACCCTCCGAAGCATTTCAAATCGTGACCCGGTCGTTCAGGGAGACCGCGGTTGGAGGCGGGGTGACCCGAGGAAGGCCCCCAGAGGCCCCCAGAACACGCCCAGGAGGCCTCCAGAAGGCCTTAAGAAAGCCTGAACAACTTTTGTGAGGCCCCCAGAGGCTCGCCAAGAAGGAGCCTCCGCAAAAAGAGCTGAGGAGGATGGGGAGACTGCGCAGGGTATGGCGAGAATGAAGAAAAAGAAGCGTGGAGGAAGGATAGCGAATGACATTATTATAACGGACGGCGATACCAGACTAGATAACAAGGAATTATCGCTAAATTGTCGGCTCGACCTTCCTGCCCTTCCGCCTGCATACCAAACTTCAAGGACCAAGATGCATGGCGCGAAGCGCCACTTCAGTCTTGTACATATATATATATAGATAGATAGATCGATAGATACACATGCTGTGCAATGTATGTGGGGCACCCTGGTTTGCACCCCAACCCCCAGCTTGTAAAACCATGGGGAACGACATCTACATATTTATATATATAGAGAGAGAAAGAGAAAGAGAATGAGAAAGAGAAAGAGAAAGAGAGAGAGAAACAACAACAACAACAACAACAACAACGAGAGAGAGAGAGAGAGAAAGCACAACCAAAACGAGGAGGAGCAGCAGCAGGAACATAGTCCCAAGGAAAATGATAAATGAGGAGAGGGGGTGGAGAAGGAGGAGGAAAAGGAGGAGGAGGCAGGAGAAGAAGGGGAACAATGAGGGCGAGGGGGGGAAGGACAAGCTAGGTGCGCTCGCGCCATATCTGACACCCTACCCCTGCCACCCATCCACTTGCACTGCGCTGATGCTTTGTCTGTTTTCCGACGCGTGTCATAGCGTACCCAGAATTCCAAAACTGACCCCCTCGTGATCTGCGCTGCGCAATCGGAAGCATGGAGCTGCGTACATTGGAAGAGGGGGGGGCGGATGAGCAGGAAGAAAAAGAGGATGATAAGGATTGAGGAGGACGAGGACGAACAGCGGCAGAACGAGCTGGAGTGGAAGTAGTGGGAGGAACAGGAGGACCATGGGGAGGCGGCGGAGGGGAAAGGAGGGGGGGCGACAACAATGAGGAAGGACGCGGATCCAGGACAGCGTTCCGCGCTGAGGCGGGAAGGCCATTCCAAACGACGTGATCAAAGCGCCGATCCTGGTACACGACCGGAGTGTAAAACAGCCATCGGAAAACAGCAAGTTAAAACTCGGCGCGTAAAAACATTACGCAGAGGGGGAGGGCCACTCCTTGGCCATCGTCGGGGGAGGGAGGAGAGAGCAGGCCCGAGTGCAGCATTGATATTGGGGAATTGTGGAAGGCAGAAGTGGAGAGGAGTTGGATGAGGGATGAGTGGGCAGGAGCGGGAAGGGGGCAGAAAGGGGTCGCGATAAGCACGCTGCACTCGACAAGGGGTGAGTCGGACGGAGGCCAAATTTTACCAGCATGGAGACCCCAAACCATAAACAGCAACGCGACCGAACAAGGCACATCGCACTTGAAAACTGAACACTGTACGGACCCGGGATGGTACGGGGGCACGGCACGCCACGACACTCGGGCGGCAACCTCTTCGCATTCCAGAAGCTAGGCACGGCACAGCACGGCAACGGCGCAGCGCGGGCGGCACCTTCTTCGCTTTCTGGATGCGAGAACCGCACTTCTTATTATGAGAGAGACCCCTTACAGCAGTAGCTGTCAGGGAGAACAGTTCCCCGCGCGCCTTCAAAACTTCCTGCAAGCGTTCGTGCCGAATTACGCGCTGTTTTTTGTTTTGCTTTTTTTTGTTTCTCTCTCTCTCTCTCTATATATATATATATATCTTGCTCCTCGTCCTCCTCCTACTCCACTTCATCCCCCTCCTCCTCCTCCTCCTCCTCATCACCCACCCCCCCACCACCACCACCACCACCACCACCACCACCACCACCACCACCACTATCATCATCATCATCATCATCATTATCATCATCATCATCATCATCATCATCATCATCATCATCATCATCATCCTCATCCTCATCCTCATCCTCATCCTCATCCTCATCATCATCATCACCGCCACCATTATAATCATCATCACCACCATCTGACCATCACCATCATCATCACACCATCACTATCACCGTCACACCATGACCATGCTCACCATCATCATCTCCACCACCACTGTCATCATCATCATCATCATCGTCATCCGCATCCTCATCCTCATCATCATCATCGTCATCATGATCATCCTCGTCACCATCATCATACTCATCCTCACCAGCATCTGATCATCATCGTCATCCTCATCCCCATCATCGTTATCATCAGCATCCTCATGATTATCATCATCGTCGTCGTCATCAGCATCAGCATCAGCATCAGCATCATCGTCATCATCATCATCATCCTCATCCTCATCACCATCCTCATCCTCATCCTCATCCCCATCCTCCTCCTAATCCTCATCGTAATAATCATCATCATCATCATCATCAATATCATCATCATCATCATCATCATCATCATCATCATCATCATCATCATCATCATCATCAACCTCATCATCATCAGCATCATCAGCATCATCATCATCGTCGTCGTCGTCGTCTTCGTCGCCAATATCATCGTCGTCGTTGTCGTCGTCGTCCTCATCCTCATCATCATTATCCTCATCGCCATCGCCATCGCCATCACCATCCTCATCGCCATCGCCATCGCCATCGCCATCGCCATCGCCATCCTTTCTCTCTCTCTCTCTCTCGCTCTCCTTCCCTGTGCTCGCGCGCCGGGGGCCCCAGAAAACGGCGCCGGAGGCGAGGTGCGCGCGAGAGCCTGGCGCGTGAGCAGCGTCGTCTGCAAACAGCGCACGCGGGGGGCACGGACGTCAGAAACAGTAACTATGTCTTGATCCCGAGCTGCTCACGAGGGGATACGAGGGGGATGTGAAACTACTTCTTGATAGCGAGCTGTTCACGGCGCACTTCCCGAGGCTGACCGAGGAGAAGCCAGAGAGGTGTGTCTACTGAGGCTGTACTCCAGAGCGGGTGCAGCATCGACATCAGTACACACACGCACGCCACAGATAGAGTAACTTCGATGGCAGATTTTTTGGGGGGGGGCTCGCTGGTTTCCCAGGGGCGCCGCTCTGTGCCCTGCGCCATGCATCACCGCTGGATGCCGTTACGAAGCCTGCCGCTGTGCCACTGGGACGTTACAGGATGAAGCAGCTCAGTTAGACATCCCTTGGCAGATCGACTGCTTCTTTCCGCGCACGGAGGAAGGTGTGAAGGGAAAAGGACAGGACGACCTGGAGTTTCGCACGGCGAGGGCGATGCAAGGGGCAGAGGAAGGACTGCCTACAAGCCTCGTCAGACATATCCAGAAACGGAAGTTGAAATCCTGGAGCGCGATGCTTTCGGGCACTTGTCAGAAAACGCGTTCTTCAATGCTGAGAGGACGGGGTCGGTTTTTGGACAACGCCGCGTCCGAGTCAACAGACATCCGTCAGCATTGGAGTAGCGCTGACCCCACGATCACCGAATACAGAAGTCTTCTGTTTATTCTTGACGAGCCTTGTAGGAAGGTTGAGAGGAGACTTGGCGAACGCGGGGTGGTGAGAGCACGAGAGGTACGATCAACAGAGGAAGGAGGCGAATGGAGGGGCCGGCGGGCAGATACCCTCCCCGAAAACACGTCACCTTCTCCTTCTCCTTCGCAGCGTCCACGTCGGGCAAATCTTCTCCGAAGACGCTGTGAAAATTGGGGTCTATTGCCGGCTCGCCGTCATCATCGTCCTCATATTCCTCATCGTACAGGTCCATAACCCCGTAGTCCCAGTTCTCGTCCTGGTCCCTTGCCTCGAAGTCACCATCCCTGGAGTCTTTCCAGTCAATATCGCTGGCAGCCTCCAGTGAATGTCAGTCCGTGGGGAAGCAGGCTATGAGGGGGAGAGTTGGACAAGCAGAGCGCCTGAGAATGAAGGCGAAGGGGCAAAGCGAGAGGTGTCTATGTGGCCACAGGGGCGAGGGGATCGAAGGCAATTCGCGGGGACTGGAGGCAAAGGGACCGAATGCGAGAGGAGATGCGGCGGGGCAGGGGGACGGGTGGCAGGGGGACTGCGTGCGAGGGTTCTAGAAGCAGGGTGTAAGACGAAACGAACCAGAGCTCAAATCAGAGCGTCCAGTGGCAGGAGGCGCGCTATTGCCAAACGGCCCACAAGCACTACCTGCATAAGGAGAATTTGGCTGGTGCCTCTCATCAGAACTGCGACCCGTTCAAATCGTCATGCGTGCGCGGGGACACGTTGGACGTGCAAGATGCTCCAGGACAGCGCGGTTTCCTGGGTCGGCCATGGCTGGGATGCTGGCATCTACTGAACGAATAACCCACAGCCCAAGCACGGTGGCGGGAGTTGCCGAAGGTAGCTGGATAAAGTAGAATAGGGTAGAGCAGAATCGATTAGAGTACGGCAAAGTCGAACATATTGGGAACAGGGTAGAGTAGAGTGAGGTGATTAGGGTCGGATATTTTAAAAGAAGAGAATGGTAGAACAGGTAGAGGGTAGAATAGAGTCGGGTAGAATAAAATAGAATGGAGTAGAGCCCACCCCAGTCCAGTCCAGTCTACTCCAATCCAGTCTACTTCAGCCCGCTCCAATCGACTTCATCTCAGTCTCCTGAAAAATTTGAAGCCTGCGGTGGCTGATACCAATGTGTTCAACAACGATCGGTTTTCTGGAATGCCTTCCGATGGTTTCCTGTAGGTATCCCGCGGGTTTCTGCAACTTCCATACATCTCCCGTTACGTTTCTTCGCGCATGCTGCGACACCGTGGGGTGCTCGTTCAGCTTCGGCTCTCTCCAGCGGGAGGCCCCAGACACCGGAAGCAATGTGCGCCTTCACCTGTCTGCGGGGGTGCGCAACAGAAGGGTCGCTGCCGCGCCCGGGCACCGGCACACAATGCCTCCGAGACCACCGAAGCGTGGACAGCTGCGCATCGCTGGCTCGATCTTGGGTGTAAAGGCCCAGTCGTACGACCGGCGCGCTGACCCCACCCCCCTTCGCGACAAGGGGTGCGTCGAGCATTCGTCGCCCGTGCGCCGGCCACCGAGAAGGCCAGCCGTCCTCGCGAACGCGCATGTCGCCCTCGCACGGGGCAATTCGGTGAGTGCGTCGCCAGCGCGGCGGGCACCCACGGGGCGGATCGCACGCGCGTCGCCCGCTCCACGGCCGCCGAAAAGGCCGGTCGCTCTTCTCCCAGGATGCCCGGAAGAAGAGCTGGTGCGCGGTCAGGAAATGTCCGCTCGGCGTGTCGCGGCGGCAGCCCCCGCGTCGCGCCTCGCCGTGCCAACTGGCCGCGCGGCGCTCTGCCTCTCGGGACGGGATGCCTGGAAGAGCTCGGAGCGCGGATGCCCGGGAACTGGGACGTGCTGGGCGTGTCGTGCCGAGGCGTGGCTGGCCGGAGCTCACGGCGCGACACGCTGAGCACACGTGCCCGACCATGGGTCAGCGATGCTGGCAGGCGGGAGTCCTTCCGCGATTCCCCGCGGTGCAGGAGTCGATCTCCGCAGCGTCCCCCAGGACCCAAGTGGGAAAGCCTGCGTGAGTCGCTCAAGCCAACCCAAAGGTTCCCTCAACTCCAAGACGAGTCAAACTTGTGGAAGAGGACGTCCAACATGGAGGAGCAAGACGCCAGGAACTGCGGTTGAAACCTCCATCTAGGAGGTCCTGAGGGCTCTGGGGAGCATCCTGGCGCGATTCCTCACGTCGCATCAAAGATGCCCCCAGAGGCCGTGAGGCGCACGAGACTGGGATCCCATCCTCCTCCCATGGTCCTGCTGCATCTCCTCCTCCTCCTCCTCCTCCTCCTCCTCCTCCTGCGCCTCCTCACTGCGTTGCGACCTGAGGCAGAATCCGATAGTCAGGTCAGCACCGCTGTAAAGGGCTTCGCTGCCCTTCCTCTCCCAACACCCGGCGCCTCCCATGCGGGCGCCATCGGGGTCCGAAGAGTGCCCAGGGACGCTCTCGCGCGGTCGGCGTCCAGATAGGACGCAGCCGAATCAGTTACGCGCTCAGACGACGACACGCCCCCATGGTGTCCTCGGGAGCCCTTGCGGACACCATCCCTCAGCTGAGCCAGAAAGCTGCCGCCGAGCGGGGGCAAGAGGGTGAACTGAGCTCGATCAGAGGACGGGGGACGGGCCTACCAACCAGGTAGCCCACAGCGAACCGAAACATCCGAACAGGCTGGCTTAAAGGCTCCTGGCCAGGAGCCGAAAGGCTGCACGCGCTCGAGGCTGCACGGCACCAACCAGGCAAGCCTGCTTGCTGTGTCCCTCCCCGCTCCGAGCTGCTCGAGAGAGCCCTTCGAGCCCACGCCTCGGCACAGCGCGGCGCTGCACGGCGAGCCAAAGCCTCGGGCCACCCCTGGCGTCGTCCTCCTGCGGCTGAGGCTGCGGACCAGCCTGAGCGAAGCACTGGGGCCCTTGTGGGCCCTCCTCCCGGCCATCGCCGGGGGGAGGGTGAGGCAAAACGAGAAGTAAAGGAATATTCACAATACTACGAATAAGAACACTGTTACTGAAGATAGCAGGAAGAAAAAACAACCAGCATAATAATACCAAGAAGAAGGAACTACCGAACGGCTGACGGATGCTCCTTCTCCTCCTCATTTCTTCTTCCCGACGGCACCGGAACACGAAAGCCGCAGCGAGGCAACGAAGTAAGAAGAGGAGAAGGAGAGGAGGAGGAGGAGGAGGAGGAGGAGGAGGAGGAGGACTAGTGTAAACCCAAGAGTCATCAACGATGTTGGAATTAACCCTCCCTCCAAGCTCTCTCTCTTCACAGACCCCTACAACGGTTCATTTCCATTTAGGGAACTCGTTGGGAGACAACCGTTTGAATACCCTGAAGCATGCCAAAACATTGTTCTCGGGATTTCAACGCCACGGATCAATCTGACTGCTGCGTCTTGACGATCCGGAATCGTGCCAGAACGCCGTTTTTGGGACTTCAACACCGCGAATCAGCATAACTGTTGCACCCGCATAATCGTGAATCCTTCCCAAACACCATCTCTGATACGCTGATCATGGAAATCCGTGAACACTTGCACGTGTTTCAAACGAATGTGCGCGACGCTAAGGCGAGAGCCACATTTTGAAAATGAGCCGCTCCCAATCCGTGAAACTCTTGCAAGATTTTAAAACGGATGTGCGCGGCGCCAGCGTGAGAGCCACATTTTGAAAACGACCCGCCCCCAAATCGTAAAATTCTTGCAAATGTTTGAAACGAATGTGCGCGGCGACAGCGCGAGAGCCACATTTTGAAAACTACCCGCCCTCAATCCGCAAAGCTCTTGCATTTTTTAGAACGAATGTGCGCAGCGCGAAAGCGAGAGCCACATTTTGAAAACAACCCGCCCTCAATCCGCGAAACTGTTACAATTGTTTGAAACGAATGTGCGCAGCGCTAATGCGAGAACCACATTTTGAAAACGACACGCCCCCAATCCGTGAAACTCTTGCAGATTTTGAAACAACTGTGCGCGGCGCTAGGGCAATAACAATACTTTAAAAATGAACCGCCCCCGATCCGTGAAACCCTTTGCAAATTTTTGAAACTAATGTGCGCGGCGCTACAACGAGAGCCACATTTTAAAAACTACCCGCCCTCAATCAGTGAAACTCTTGCAGTTTTTCAAAACGAATGTCCGCGGCGCTAAAGCGAGAGCCACATTTTGAAAACAACCGGCCCTCCATCTGTGAAACTTCTGTCACTTTTAAAAGCTTCAAAGTCATAATTGGTGAGGAAGTCTCAAGCGAAACGCCCAGCCCGCCCTAAAGACTGGCCTCTGGATGCGACGCGGAGACATTATTCATAAGGAAAAAGAATGGAGGAGGAGAAGGAGGAGGAAGAGGAGGAGGAGGAGGAGGAGGCGGACGAGGAGGAGACAAATGGGTACTGCGAGAGCTGGTTGGGTGCCGCGCACACACCGGGCGCCCTTCCCAATACTGCGAGGGTTGATCAGGTGCTGCGCACACCCGGGTGAGAACCCTCGTCGTTTCCTGCCCACCTTCGCCACGGCAAAGGACATGTGGGAGGGATCGCATGTCGGGCGCAACGTGAGCGCAGCTAGCTTGTCCTTCTCCCCCTCCCCCTCTCCTTTTTATCTTTCCTTTTCTCATCCTCCTCTTCCTCCTCATCATCATCATCCTGTTCCTCTGGTTTTTTTGGGGGGGGTGCTGCAGTGAAAAAGCAAGGTACTAATGTGGAAAGGCCTTGGGAGGGGAGGGTGTTCTGCGACCGAACGATGTCGACCAGGGACGATTGAATAAATACTCCGCTGCCGCGCCCGCGGCGGTTTTGCAGGTGTCGGGCCATTCCTTTTTCGTATTTTGCCTAGTGTGAAACAATAGGTGAGCCCGCCCCCCCCCGACGCATCGTCCCTTCTTTTACTTGCCTTTTAAAGGGCGCGCCGGTGCGTGGACCCTACCCCTCTCGGGCGCCTGCCCACCTCCTCCCCCTTCCCCGTTTTCCCATGTCGGCGCGTCCTGCCCCCCAGTCGGACAAGGTGGTCTCCTCGCCCTGGTCCCACGTTTCCTCTAAAGTTGACCCCACGGGGGCTCCATGAACGCCCAGCCCGAGAAGGCAACAAGTTGCTTGCCAGAACGCCTACGAGAGGCAATCATATTATGAGTAATGAAGGGGATACTCACAACAATAACAATACGACTGACAGCAATACCAGTAATACTACAGACGGAGAAAACAAAGTTTGAAACGAAATTCCTCACTTTCGCATGGAAGTACTTGAGCACGCATCATATCAACGGCAACTTCCATCAGTCACCAGGCGCTGCGCGCACGTCGAGCCGACGTGGGCCAGAAGATTGACTAAAACTCTGCACCGCTTGGATCGCGCCTGGGCGGCGACCCCATCTGCTCGGCGGCGGCCCCGTCCGCGCTCGATCCGCCTTGACTGTCCGACTCCAAATTTAGTATTATAAAGCATGAGTGTCCGATGAGTATCAACATCTGCACGACATAATATAAATTCAAACACCAGACGCGTCTGATGGCGGTCGCAAAGCGGTCTCAAACAGTCTCAACGGGTCTCAAAATGCCTGAAGCCCTCGGCGCCGAGCACATCCGCGAGTCTCACATTGTCTCAAAGTGCTACGAAACCCTCGGCGCCGAACGCAGTGGCGCGTCTCGAAGGGTTCCAAATCGCTCCGGAACCCTCGGCGCCGAGTGCATCCGCGAGCCTCACAGGGTCTCACAGTGCCACACAACCCTCAGCGCCGAACGCAACCGCTCGTCTTCAAGGCTTTCAAATCGTTCCGAAACCCTCGGCGCCGAGCCCTTCCGCAAGTCTCACATGGTCTCGCAGTGCCACGAAACCCTCGGCGCCGAACGCATTCGCGCGTTTCAAGGGGTCTCACGATAGCCCGAAACTCCTGGCGCCGAGCACGTCCGCGCGACTCACGTGCCCTTGCAGAACCGCGAATGCCCTCAGCGCCGAGCGCATTCGCGCAATTCACAGGGTCTCACAATGCCAGAAACCCTCGGCGCCGAGCCCATCCGCAAGTCTCACATGGTCTCGCAGCGCCACGAATACCTCGGCGCCGAACGCACTCGCGCGATTCAAAGGGCCCTACAATGCCAGGACACTCTCGGCGCCGGACGCATCAGCGGCTACCGCGCATCACGTCACGACGGCGCTCTTTGTCGGGCGGGGCCGAATGCTGCAAAACAATGGGATCGAAACGTCCGCGCGCAGCGGGCAAAATGTGGACATCGCGCTTTCGCGCAAGGCATTCAATACCACTGCAACCTAATGGCGACGCCTCGCAGAACGCGCCCCCAAGGCGAGCGAGAAATCCATGTCTAAGCATTTCTTCCCGAACTGAATAGGACAGACGGAAAACGACAAATTGGAAACGAAATTCCTCACTATTCGCATGGAAGCATTTGAGCACGCATCATATCAACGGCAACTTCCATCAGTCACATGCAGCGCTGCGCGCGCGTCGAGCCGACGTGGGCCAGAAGGTTCACTAAAATTCTGGACCGCTTGGATCGCGACTGGGCGGCGGCCCCATCCGCTCGGCGGCGGCCTCGTCCGCGCTCGAACCGCCTTGAGACTGTACGACTCCTAATCTAGAATTATAAAGAATGAGTGTCCGATGGGTCTCAACATCTGCACGATATTGTATAAATACACGCGCCAGACGCGTCCGATGGATGGCAGTCTCAAAGCGGCCTCAAACAGTCTCATGTAAAATGCCCGAAGCCCTCGGCGCCGAGCACGTCCGCGAGTCTCACATTGTCTCAATGTGCTACGAAACCCTCGGCGCCGAACGCAGTGGCGCGTCTCGAAAGGTTCCAAGTCGCCCCGGAACCCTCGGCGCCGAGTACATCCGCGAGCCTCACAGGGACTCACAGTGCCACAGAACTCTCAGCGCCGAACGCAACCGTTCGCCTTCAAAGCTTTCAAATCGTTCCGATACCCTCGGCGCCGAGCCCTTCCGCAAGTCTCACATGGTCTCGCAGTGCCGCGAAACCCTTGGCGCCGAACGAATTCGCGCGTTTCAAGGGGTCTCACGATAGTCCGAAACTCCTGGCGCCGAGCACGCCCGCGCGACTCGCGCGCCCTTGCGGAACCGCGAAACGCTTAGCGCCGAGCGCATTCGCGCAATTCACAGGGTCTCACAATGCCCAGAAACCCTCGGCGCCGAGCCCATCCGCAAGTCTCACATGGTCTCGCAGCGCCACGAATACCTCGGCGCCGAACGCACTCGCGCGTTTCAAAGGGCCTTACAATGCCAGGACACTCTCGGCGCCGGACGCATCAGCGGCCACCGCGCATCACGTCGCGACGGCGCTCTTTGTCGGGCGGGGCCGAATGCTGCAAAACAATGGGGCCGAAACGTCCGCGCGCATTGGACAAAATGTGGACGTCGCGCTTTCGCGCAAGGCATCCAGTACCACTGCAACCTCAATGGCGACGCCTCGATGAACGTGGCCCCCAGGCGGGCGCGAAATCCATGTCCAAGCATTTCTTCTCGAACTGAATAGGACAAACGGAAAACAACAAATTGGAAACGAAATTCCTCACTATTCGCATGGAAGCATTTGAGCACGCATCGTATCAACGGCAACTTCCATGAGTCACATGCAGCGCTGCGCGCACGTCGAGCCGACGTGGGCCAGAAGGTTCACTAAAATTCTGCACCGCTTGGATCGCGACTGGGCGGCGGCCCCATCCGCTCGGCGGCGGCCTCGTCCGCGCTCGAACCGCCTTGAGACTGTCCAACTCCTAATTTAGAATTATACATGATAAAGAAGGAGTATCCGATGAGTCTCAACATCTGCACGACATTGTATACATTCACACACCAGACGCGTCCGATGGCGGTCTCAAAGTGGTCTCAAACAGTCTCAAAGGGTCTCAAAATGTCCGAAGCCCCCGGCGCCGAGCACATCCGTGAGTCCCACATTGTCTCAAAGTGCTACGAAACCGTCGGCGCCGAGCGCAGTGGCGCGTCTCGAAGGGTCTCAAATCGCCCCGAAACCCTCGGCGCCGAGTACACCCACGAGCCTCACAGGGTCTCACAGTGGCACAAAACCCTCAGCGCCGAACGCAACCGTTCGTCTTCAAGGCTTTCAAATCGTTCCAAAACCCTCGACGCCGAGCCCTTCCGCAACTCTCGCATGGTCTCGCAGTGCCACAAAAAAACCCTTGGCGCCGAACGCATTCGCGCGTTTCAAGGGGTCTCACGATAGCCCGAAACTCCTGGCGCCGAGGACGTCCGCGCGACTCACGCGCCCTTGCAGAACCGCGAAAACCTCAGCGCCGAATGTATTCGCGCAATTCACAGGGTCTCACAATGACCAGAAACCCTCGGCGCCGAGCCCATCCGCAAGTCTCACATGGTCTCACAGTGCCACGAATACCTCGGCGCCGAACGCACTCGCGCGTTTCGAAGGGCCTTACAATGCCAAGACACTCCCGGCGACGGACGCATCCGCGGCTACCGCGCATAACGTCACGACGGCGCTCTTTTCTCGGGCGAGGCAGAATGCTGCAAAGCAATGGAACCGAAACGCCCGCAAGAATTTGACTAAATGTGGACATCGCGCTCTCGCGCAAGGCATCCAGTACCACAACAACCTCAATGGCGACGCCTCGAAGAACGTGGCCCCCAGGCGAGCGCGAAATCCATTTCCAAACATTTCTTCTCGAACTGTAATAAGAATGATGATAAGAATGATAGTAATAACAAATATTGTAAATATGATAATAACAATACTATCAATAATAACAGCAATAATAGCACAAACGTTGTGCGCGATTTTCAGGTTCTCGCCTTGTTCGTCTTCACAACGTCCGCGACGACCCAAGAGTTCCCTCAGTTCCAAGACGGCACAGGAGGCCCCCCGCGATGCCCCCGAGAGGCCCCACAGAAGCTCCCGAAAAAACCCATGAGACCCCCAAGAATCTCCCAAGATGTCCACAAGAAGCTCCACGAGGCCTCCCACGCAACCTCAGGAAGCCCCAAGAGATCCCAAAGAGGCACCACAAGGCCCCGCGACGCCCCCGAGAACCCCCAAGAAGCCCCCGAGAGCCTCCCGAAGGCCGCGAAGACCGAAGAGGCCCTCGAGATGCCCCGCGAGGGCATCGGCACACGCAGCAAGCAACGTCGACGAAGGCTGCGCTTCATGTTCATGCTCATGTCCGTTCCCTGCCCACCATCACCGACACATGCTGCTTTTCATTTCAACGCCCCTTTCCTTGTACACCTTCAACGGTGCGCTCTGAAGCGGCCGCAATCTGTGTGATACAACATGTGCGGTGCACCGTGGGTGATTCAATCAGGGTGGTGCAGTCGGTGCGTCGCGCAATTCAGTGCATGCATTGCCGCACTGCAGCCTCGCGGGGCCGCTCTCGCAAGCGCGGTGGCAGGTGTGCGCGGCAGCGCAACTGAACAGCAAATCTGTGGTTCTCGTTTCGGTTGCTGGCTACGGCCCGGCGGCCTCGACGACGACGACGACGAACCGGGAATATCTTTTGAATCGTCCACTTCCCAGCGGAGCGCTGCGACACCCCCGTACATTTCTCAATCGCTTGGTCGCATTATTGCAGCATCGTTGATACATTTTGGGCTTACTCTGGTTCCCCCCTAGCTCCCTCGCTCCTCGGATGCCCACGGAGCAGCTCAGAACCGCGCCCCGACACCCCAATTGGACCCCCCCAGGAACTCGCATCCGCTTCTCCTGCCTCCCCCCTCCTCCCCTCCCTCCTTCCCCCCATTCCCTCCTTCTCTCCCTCTCCCTCCTCCTTCCCCCGTCTCCCCCCTTCACAATTACTCAATATGAATACTACTCTCCCTCTTCCCCTGACGACGGTTTGAAAATATTCCCCGCGCAGTGTTTTTTACACACAAGATTCCCTGGAGTTGGGCTTTCGCCTGCATGTGTTTCCAAAATGCTGCTCTCGCTGAGGCGCCGGCCTCATTTTCGGGCCCCGCTCGTTCCGAATCGTGCTCCTGCTGCAGCGCTGACCTCATTTCCGTGCTTCCACTCGTTCCGAATCGTGCTCCCGCTGCAGCGCTGGCCTCATTTCCGCGCTTCCGCTCGTTCCGACTCGTGCTCCCGCTGCAGCGCTGGCCTCATTTCCTGTGCCATGCCACGGCATGCAATGCAATGCTAGGTTGATGCTACGCTTTGCGGGGGTGCTCTTCTACGCCATGCCATGCCGTGCTCTACAATGCATCGCGTACCCTTTCGGGATCATTGCCCTGCTCGACATCCGACTGTGCGAGTAGAGAGGGGATCTACGCCATGGTAAGGGATGGGAGGGAGGGGTAGGATGTCAGATATGACGCGAGCGCACCTAGCTTGCCCCCCCCCTCCCCCCTCCCTCCTCTCTCCCCCTCCCTCCTCCTTCCCCCCCCCCTTCTCCGAATCCTCCTTCCCCCCCCCCTCCCTCTCCCCCCTCCCTCCCCCGCCTCCCTCCTTCTCTCCCCTTCCATCCTCCTTCACCAAATACTCAATATGAATAATACTCTCCCTCTTCCCCTGATGACGGTTCGAAAGTATTAGCCCCCCCCCCCGCGTACTGTTGTTTTACACACAAGATTCCCCGGAGTTGGGCTTTCGCCTGCATTTGTTTCCAAAATGCTGCTCTCGCTGAGGCGCCGGCCTCACTTTCGGGCCCCGCTCGTTCCGAATCGTGCTCCCGCTGCAGCGCTGACCTCATTTCCGTGCTTCCGCTCGTTCCGAATCGTGCTCCCGCTGCAGCGCTGGCCTCATTTCCGCGCTTCCGCTCGTTCCGACTCGTGCTCCCGCTGCAGCGCTGGCGTCATTTCCCGTGCCATGCCACGGCATGCAATGCAATGCTAGGTTGATGCTACGCTTTGCGGTGCTCTTCTACGCCATGCCATGCCGTGCTCTACAATGCATCGCGTACCCTTTCGGGATCATTGCCCTGCTCGACATCCGACTGTGCGAGTAGAGAGGGGATCTACGCCATGGTAAGGGATGGGAGGGAGGGGTAGGATGTCAGATATGACGCGAGCGCACCTAGCTTGCCCATCCCCCTCTCCCCCTCCTCCCCTCTCTCCCTCTCCCTCCCTTTCCCCTCCCTCCCTTCTTCTTTCCCTCTCCCTCCTCTCTTTCCGTCCCTCCCTCTCCCTCCCTCCCTCTCCGTCCGCCCCCTGGAGGCGGGCGACGTCCAGCGGCCTCGCCGCGGACCTCGTCTGGGCGGGGCGTCCTCGCGATGGCGTGGGGGGGGAGGCCAGGAGCCACGGCGCCGGCTCGCCGGCGAGGGCCCAGGGCCCCCGCAGCCTTCAGAGGGAGGAGGGGGAGGGGGAGGAGGGGGAGGAGGAGGAGGAGGAAGAGGAGGAGGAGGAGGAGGAGGAGTAGAGGAGAGGAGGGAGGAGTAGAGGAGGAGTAGAGGAGGGAGGAGGAGGAGTAGAGGAGGGGGGAGTAGAGGAGGAGGAGGAGGAGGAGGAGGAGGAGGAGGAGGAGGAGGAGGAGGAGGAGGAGGAGGAGGAGGAGGAGGGAGGAGTAGAGGGGGAAGGAGTTAGAGAAGTATAGACGAATACAATCATCCCGCATGACAGGGACGCACGATCAGGATGCAGGGGCCTTGGAAGGCCGTGTCGACACTTTGCGAGAGTGGCGCGGCCAGCTAAAGCAGCCAAGGATGGGCCGAAGGAGAAGGATGCAAAGGTAACCTTGGAAAGCTGCTCATCCTTACTATGCGGGTCGAGTGTAGAGGAGTAGAGGGAGGAGACGGGGAAGAAAAACATCGTTCCAGGTAGAACATCTGAGAACATCTCAGACAGCTCTGAGGGGGCTCCAGGAGAGGTGGACCGCCCCAGTCAAACCTCGAAGACGGATCCTTCGATCTCCGCGCTGACATTATTGTCCTCCATGCTGGCCGTTCGCTCGTCTCCTCCATTCTGAAACTTTGGGTGCCTCTGGGGAGCCCCCCTCCGAGGGAGGAGCGATGGAGGAGGGTGGAGCAAGGGAGGATGGTGGGAGGATGGATGACGGATGGGGGCATGGAGGAGGGAGGGTAATCGGACTGGCGTTCGACACAAGACTCTGATTCCTAAAGCCGAGCAATCGGATTGGCTCACTCTGGAGCCCTGGTCAAGCAAACGACGTGACATTACATCTATCTGAACCATCGAAGGCGGGGTCTGCGCACAGACTGCCATGCAAGGTGTCCCGGAAAATGCGACGCTCTGTTTTTTTGGTTTTGTTTCACAGCGTGGGGCCCAGGGCTCTCGACCTCACTCCTACGACTTGTGCTTTGCCGCGGCTGTTTGCATCCACGGACGCTGGGATTGCAGGACAACGCTGCTGCTGACGTAGAGCCCCGTGGATGCCCATCCAGGACGCTGTGTCCTGGACAGTCCGCCCGCAAAAGATAGGCCGACCATGCCATAGGTCGCTCTGACGAGGCCACGCGGAGGAGGAAGAGGGTGTAGATCGACCCCTAGAACGTCCCAGAACCCCCTGGCCCCCTCCTTACATTAAATTCAGAACTCCGCTTCAAGCATATACGCCTGAAACACACACTCCTCCTCCTCCTGCTCCTCCCTTTCGTCCCTCCCTCCTGGACAGTGCGGCGAGCGGCATCTTTGGCTGTGCGCTGCCTTGCTCGTGACGCCCTCCCCCGGGCGCCCCGCCCAGGCCAGGCCGTTGAGGCTCTGACCGAGGCTGGGTCGTCTTCAGCGCTACGGATGGCCGCCGATGCGCTTCCGTGTTTCCCATTGATCCCACCGGCCCTCTGGGCGTAGGCGGTCCAGGGAGTTTCATCTCCCAACCCCCTTCTTCCTCTTCCGGGAGGGGTTTACCCCTTCCCTCAACCCCCTCCCCTGGACCTGGGCGGGGGTTTTCGCGAGTGGTCAGAGCTTCCAAGATGGCCCCAGATGGCTCCAAGAGAGGCTCAGAGAACCCAAGATGAACTCCAAGATGATTCAAGATAGCGCAAGATGCCTCAAGATGGCTTCCAAGATGCTCCAAGAGGCTCCAAGACCGCCCCAAGACGGCTCCAAGAGACCTCCGAGACCTCCAAGGAGGCCTCCAAGAAGCCCTAATCCTTCAAAAGCCTGAGGACAACCAATGAGTGTTGCCTTCTCGCCTTTTCGCTTCCGATGGCCATCCGACGCCTCAAGATGGCTCCAAGATGGCCTTAAGAGGGGCCCAAGAGCGCCCCAAGACGGCCCCACGAGCGCCCAAGAGCGCTCCAAGAGCGCCCCAAGAGTGCTCCAGGAGGCCATTTGGGGGGATTCCGAGGGGGGGCGTAATTAGGGCCCCCCCTCTTTGATCGATCTCCTCCAAGATGGTCCCGAGAGCGCCCCCCAAACCCCCAAGAGCGCCCCAAGAGGGCCCCAAGAGGCGCCCAGACGGCCCCAAGAGGCGCCCAAGAGGCCTCCAAGAGGCCCCCAAGAGACCCCCTAAGAAGCCTCAAGAGGATCTCCGACAGGCATTAAAGAAGCTTATGGCTCTTCGGTTCGCCGTCCTCCTTTTCCTCATCCACCTCTTCTTCCTCCTCCCTCCTCCCCCTCCCCCTCCTCCTCCCCTCCCCTTCATTTTGCTCCTTCCCCTCCTTCTCCTCCTTCTCCTCCCTCTCATCCTTCTCGTCCGCCTCGTCCTCGCCCTACTCAATATTATCCTCCTCATTCTCCTCATCCTCCTCCCCCTCATCCTACTCCTCTTCCTCCTCTTCCTCCTCCTCGTCCTCCTCCGACGACGACGATTCCTCTTCCATCCTCCCCCTTTTGGGGTATATGGCAGTTTCCCCCGCCCTGTTCTTCTGCATGCTCCCCCGCTTCCCTGATCATCTCAACTCCCCTGGGCATCGTTTCTGGATGGGCTGGTGGGGATACTTTTTTGTTCGCGAACGACACGGAACAACCGCGCGCCGTCAAGAGGTGGTGGGGCTATTTGTGTTGGTCAACGGCCTCATGAGGCGGGTCAAAAAGGCGTCCAAACTCTAGCCACATGGTGGTGGGGATACGCGAAGCGTCAAGATTTGTTGCCCTCTGCCATCATCTGCTGGTTGGCGAGCCGAGGTTTCATGAAGAATTTCGGCAAAGACCCCCCCCGCGCAGAAGACCTAGCTTCCTCGATTTGGCGAAGCAGCTGGGCACGCCGCGCGCAGGCTGCAGGGGAACATTCCCCCTGTCGTCTGCACCTCCTTTCTCCGCCCTTGTCCTTTGTCTCCTCCGCCGCGTGCGGTCCTCCCTCTCCCCCCCGCCCCCTGCCCCGCCCCCTCCCCCCCGTCCTCCCCCCCCCCATCCCACTCCCTTCCCCCTCCCCCTCCCCCTCCCCCTCTCTCTCTCCCCCATCCCCCTCTCTCGCGTCTCCTTCTCTCGCCCCTCTCCCCCCCCGCGCATCTCCCCCCGCGCATCTCCCCCCCCCCTCTCCTGAGAAAGGGGGCGAAGGGCGGAGGGGGCACGGGAGGAAGGAGGGAGAGGAGATGAGAGGATAGCACGAAGCGGGGCGTGGATGGGGGGGCGGAGAAGGGTGAATACGCCTTCCTGCGCCCCCCCTCCCCTTCCCCCCCGTCCTGCCCTTCCCCCCCCCCGCCTCCGTCATCCGACCTCTGTCCTGCAGTCCCCCGCGCTGCCCTGCCCTTCCCGCCCCTCCTTCCCTGAGATCAAATTTCTTTACAACCCGAACGACATTTCATAACCGAGATAGGTCACTTTACAACCAGCAGGGGATCGAATGGCATGGTTTTCCTTTGGGGGCGACCACTTTGCAACCGAAACAGCCCACTTTACAACCAGCACGGCCCATTTTACAACCCGGAGGGGGCCCTTTGGAACCAGAACGGCCACTGCACAACCATGCCTCAGAGTCGCGTGAGCGTTCTGCAAGTGCTTCAGAAGCTTCAGAGCGCCTCACGAGCGCTCGGCAGAGGCTTCTGAGCGCCTGAGCGCTCTGCAAAAACCCATGAGGCTCCTGAGCGCTCAGCAGAAGCTTCTGAGCGCATGAGCGCCCTGCAGAAGCTCCTGAAGCTTCTGAACCCTGGGCGCTTTGCAGAGGCCCCTGAGCGCATGGGCGCGTTGCAAACTCTTCTGAGCGCCTGAGCGCTCTGAAATGGCTCATTGGCTCATGAGCGTCTGCGCGCTTTGCAGAGGCCTCTGAGCGCCTGAGCGTTCTGCAGAAACTTCTGAGCGCCTCGGCGCCCTGCAAACAACAAACAACTCCCGGGGGCCCTGAGCGCTCAGCAGAAGCCTCTGAAAGAAAGCCTGAGCGCCCTGCAGAAGCTTCTGAAGCTTCTGAACACTGGGCGCTTTGCAGAGGCCCCTGAGCGCATGGGCGCTTTGCAAACTCTTCTGAGCGCCTGAGCGCTCTGAAATGGCTCATGAGCGCCTGGGCGCTTTGCAGAAGCCTGTGGGCGCCTGAGCGTTCTGCAGAAGTTTCTGAGCGCCTTGGCGCTCTGCAGAGGCTTCTGGGCGCCTGAGCGCCCGGCAGAAGCTTCCGCGGCTTCTGGGCGCCTGGGCGTTTTTATGTTTTCAAAGGCTTCTCAGTGCCTGAGCGCTCCGCAGAGGATTCTCATGCTTTTGAAGCGTCTGAGCGCCCGAGCGCCCTGCAGAGGTTTCGTAGGCCCATGCGGCTCACGAGCGCTCTGCAGAGGCCTCTGAGCGCCCGGGCGTTCTGAACGCCCGAGCACTCCGCAGAGGCTTCTGAGCGCCCGAGCGCCCCGCAGAAGCTGCCGCGGCTTCTGGGCGCCCGGGCGCTTTGCGAAGGTCCCTGAGCGCCTGATCGCTCCGCAAAAAAAATCTGAAGCAGACTGGTGAGCGCCAGAGCGCTCTGCAGAGGCGTCCGAGGCTTCGGGCGCCTCAGCGCCATGCAGAGAGCGCTCTGCAGAGGCAATTCTGACGCTTCTGAAGTTTCTGAGCGCCCAGCAGAAGCTTCTGGGCGCGCGGGCGCTCTGCGGGAGCTCCCGAGGCTTCTGGGCGCTCTGCTGAGGCGTCGCAGCGCCTCTGATCGCTTCCCAGTGGCCCCTGGGCGCTCGTCGGTGGATCTGAATGCTTGCCAGTGGCCTTTGAGGGCTTACCAGTTGCCTCTGAATTTTTCCAATGGCTTATGAACGTTCCTCAGAAGCTTCCGAGCGCACGCCCGAGCTGCCCTTGTTGCCGGGCGATGAGGCGCGAGGACACGCGCGCGCACGCACTGTCTACGATACAGAAAAAAACCATTTGAAATCCACATGCATTGGATAGAGTCGCGCCAACGATTGCCCGGCCACATTTCCGCTCTCCCGGGGGCGCGCGCGCGCGCTCCTCTGAGGCATTACTAAAAGGCAAACGCTTACTAACATTAAATTACCAGAAGAAGTCACATGTTCAGGCAGAGGTTATGAGGCTCAGAGCAAAGCAATATAGGTTTAGCGCGTGGATGTGAAGCCAGGAGAACTTAGACCGCTCAGGCCTGTCCCCAGCCTGTAGCGGGAGGATCCCTATTGGATCTCAATCGGGTTCCATAGCTCCTTTTGGATGCCACAAGGATAAGAATGGGACTCCAACGGGGTTGCAGTATGACTCAAAAGGGACAGGTTCTTACCGGGTCGCAGGTGGGCCCTGATGAGACCCCAATAGTGAGCCCGAAAGGATCGAACAAGGAGGACCCCAATTGGATTTCACTGCGATGCCCTTCGTATTCGCCAATTTGGTTCCGATGGCGTTCCAAAAGAAACGGTTCCAAACAAATAATCCACGGGGCTTCCATATAGGATCCCGATGCGTGTCCCGCAGCATTCTAATTCGAAGGCTCTTCGATTGTAATCCAATGGTGTTTGCAATCGGTTTCCGTTAGGAGGTGGCCCCGAAGGGTTTCAATGGGAAGCATCACCACTGTCGGGCTGTAATGCAGCGGGGGCGCGCGTCAAGAAACCGGATGTCTTTCGTCAGGATGCCTTTGGTTTCTTCGCGCCGCGCGTTGCGCGATGGGTTCTCGCGGTTGCCGAGGAACTTTCGCGCCCAGGACCCCCGGGGTCTCTTCCCAGTTGCACTTCGGGCAATCAAACGGCCCGCTACCGACGAACCCCCTGGGCGCCAAAGGCCCCTGGAGTTCCTTGCATCCTTGCGACAACGCAGCGCCCCCCGCGCGCGCGGGCGAGCGCGCGTGCGCCCTTGCCTGCCGAGGTTTGCATTGTCAGCTTTGGCTGTGCGTTGCCCAGAATGCAAAAGTCGCTATGTTGGCCTGAGAACTAGAGTCAACCCTTTCACGGCGATCGATTGGGTTTCGATGTTCACATGGGCTCTTGTGCGCAATTTCTATTGTGGACAATGCACCACTCCCCGCGCACGCGGGCGCGCGCGCGTGCGCGCGCGTGCTCGCCGTGTGCCCTGGCGGAATAAGGTTTGCATTGTCAGAACAGGTTCTGCATTGTCCAGAATAGAAAAGTCGCCATGTTGGCCTGGACACTAAAGTCTACCCTTAACGGTGACCGATTGAAAACTGAAGTTAACATTGGCTTTTGCTTATGTGATCTGTCGTTGACAATGCTGCACTCCCCGCGCACGCAGCGCGCGCGTGCGCGCGCATGCGCGCGCTGTGTGCCCCAGCCAGCGAAGGTTTGCATTGCCAGCATAAGTAGGTTCTGTATTTTCCTGAACACAAAAAGTCGCCATGTTCGTTTGGAAACTAAAGTCAACCCGTAACAGTGACCAAGTGAATGTTGAAGTTAATATGGGCTTGTTTGAGTGTTTCCTATTGTGGGCAACGCAACGCTCCCCGCGCACGTGGGCGCGCGCGCGCGTACGCGCGCGAACGCGCGCGTGCGCGCCGTGTACCTTGGCCGGGCAAGGTTGCGTTGTCAGAGTTGAATGTGCATTGTCCAGGATGCAAAAGTCGCCGTGCTGGCCTGGGCACTACAGTCAACCCTTAACGGTGATCGATTGAATTTTGAAGTTAACATGGGCTCTTGTGAAGGTTCTTGATTGTGGACAGTGCGGCGCTCCCCGCGCACGCGGGCGCGCGCGCATGCGCGCGTGCGCGCCGTGCGCCCTTGCCTGATGAGGTTTGCATTGTCAGCATACATAGGTTCTGTACTAGGCGCTGCCATTGGGCCTCGCCGACGCGCCCGTGCATTGTGCGAGCGGTTGCGCAGATCTTCGGTCGCGACAATAGGGCCCTGCCCGTGCGTCGCGCACGAGGGCGCGCCGATTCCTGGCCGTGGCCAAGGTTTTAACCTTGCTTCCGCCGACGCCTTCCTTGCGAGGGCGCGCGGGATCTGGGGCGCGGCCGTTGGGCCCCGCCCATGCGTTGCACGCGTGGGCGCGCAGATTTCCGCGCGCGACCATTGCGTTTCCGACGGGGGCCAGGCAAGGCCCAGCCGTTACAGCGCCCCTCGGGTTTCTTGGGCAGGCAGCGCGGCCCCTGGCCGAACAGCGCGCCGCAAGGGGCGCGCAGCGCGACTCTCTCGGGGCATCATGCACTTCGGTCGGTAAGCCGCTCGGCGACGACACTGTGAAACCACATGCGGCCGAGGCCCCTTGGGTTTCTTTGGCGACGCAGCCCCAGACAGGATGTGACGCGGCGGGGGGTGCAGGGAAATTTCGCGGCCCGCCAATGCGCCTCCGGTTTCTTGGAACCTTGGGACTGGCCGTCGGGCGTTAGCGGCGACAAGAGAATATGTTACGGGCTTTCGCGGGGCACCCGAGGATTTCCTTTGGCCACGGGAACGCTGCCGCAACCACATGTAGTTTACATCCCAGGTCGCCACGAGTTTGTTCCCAGGCCGTGCTGGCGTATTTGATGAGCGCGGCCTGCTAAGAAACTGATCGGGCCAGAGCCCCCTGGGTTTCTCTGTGCGACGCCGTCGGTTAAGAAACCCAAGCCCTGGGCAAGAAACGTTGCGGGATTTCAGGGTTCGGTTTCTTGCGAGGGTTTCTTGTGGCCGCGCCCCCACTGTGAGACACCCGTGGG
The DNA here is from genome assembly GCA_963575745.1 of Prorocentrum cordatum. Classification (NCBI taxonomy): domain Eukaryota; class Dinophyceae; order Prorocentrales; family Prorocentraceae; genus Prorocentrum; species Prorocentrum cordatum. The sequence goes on from CAUYUJ010003743.1 coordinate 50,873, forward strand.
CCCCATAGTGAGGACTCCTGTTGGAATCCAAAGGAATCTATCTGGTGCCAATCGGATCCCAGTGGGAAGGGTGCCAATAGGACTCCAGTCGGATTCCTGTTGGATCCCATTAAGAATCCGCCGCTTCACATATACTTGCTTCAGACGAAGTTTCCTTACAACCAACACGCTTCAGAGAGCGAGCAGTCTCCCTTGCGTGGAGCCACAAAGACGGACATTGAAGAATACGCGTCGCTTATATGCGTTCAGATGCCTGGTTGTACAGGGGCCCTCCTGGTTGTAACGTGCCCTTCTGGGAAAACCCATGCTGGTTGTAAGGTGCCCCATCTGGCTGCCGTTCTGGTTGCAATGTGACCCGCACGCCTCCCTCCCCCCAAAGTCCAGAAGATGGAGGGCTCCAGAGATCAAGGGGCTCAGGGACACACGCAAGCAAATAGACACGAATCCCAGGAGCCCCCATATTTCCCCATATTCTCTTGGACTTTCGTCTTCCCCTCCACTTCCCATATTTACTTCTTTTTTCGTTCTGGGGCTTCGACGATTCATTGTCTCTGTGTGTTTGTTTGTTCTCTCTCTCTCTCTCTCTCTCTTTCTGCCTGTCTATCTCTCTCTCTCTCTCTTTCTCCCTCTCTGTCTCTCCTTCCTGAGAAGTGCCTCCCGCTGCGCGCGCCCGCCTTCCCACGGGGGCGCGCAGAGCGACGATGTCGTGTCCAGGGCGTCGCCAGATCCAGCCCTCTGCGAGAGAGACTACGGCGGCAAGAAGAAAGCGACATCGGGACGTGATGTGAGCGTTTCCTTGTTCGGCATGTCGACATTGGGCGGAGAGGGTGGCGGGGTCTGGCTCCGGACCTCTGCTTCATGCGCCTGCTTGCAACGGCGCGTCCCCTGGGGAAGGGGCTCCACGTGCTCGACACAGGCGCCAAAAACAGGGAAAGATCTCCTCCATGGGGGGGGGGGGGAGGCGGGGTGCGAGCGCCTGCGCCGATCGGCAAAACAATAAGAACACGATCACGGTGAGACCGACCGGGAATGTCTGAGAGTCCACGGGTCTGGAGGATGCATCGGGCGCCGCGACTGCTCCGGAGTGCTGCGGATCGCTCTGGAGGGCGCTCCAGACCGCTCGGGGACGGTGGATCTTCTTCCTGGGCCTAGGCCTGCCTGACTCTGTCCACGGGCTCGAAAACCTCCCGACCATCCCAAATCTCTGACATAAAACAAGAACGGAGGATCACCGACCTCAATCATGGATGTCACACGTACACCTATGCCGTTTTTAAGCCTCCGGGTCGGTCCGCTTCCATTCCGTGACGGCCCCTCCTCTGCGACGATCCCCTCATGTCCAACCAAGGTGCGGGCCAGCAGCTGGAGGGGTGCCTCGGCCAGCGCCACGTGACTGGGGGCTCCATGACACGCCAGGACCAGTGGCGGGCACGAAACTGCGGGCGTGTGCCGAAACGTTCTCCACTCTTTATTTCCTCAGCAGGCAGTCTCTGCAAAATCCTGGTTTGCAATGTGCCGCTATGTTCAATGGAAGAAGATTCCAATCGCTTTTAGTATTGTTTTTTTTTCCCCCTGCCTAGGCTCTGCCTAGAAGGGTTCTTGCTCGGTATGCTTAAAAGGCCGGGCAGTGGACCTCGCCCCGGGCGGTTCCCCCAGGATCCGCCCTGCGGTTCCCCCAGTTGCGCCCCCTGCTTAGCTTAGCTTAGCTTAGCTTAGCTTAGCTTAGCGAAGCGAATCTCATCTCATCTCATCTCATCTCATCTTAGCCTAGCCTAGCCTAGCCTAGCTTAGCTTAGCTTAGCTTAGCTTATCTCATCTTAGCCTAGCTTAGCTAAGCCTCGTTTAGCTTAGCTTAGCTTAGTCTAGCTTAGCTTACCTTACCTTAGCTTACCTTAGCTTAGCTTAGTTCAGCTTATCTTAGCTTAGCTTTGCTTAGCTTGGTTTTGTTAAGCTTTGCTTATCTCATCTTAGCTTAAGCTTCGCTTCGCTTCGCTTAGCTTATCTCATCTTAGCTTAGCTTAGCCATCTCTTATGCTGCTTTCCTAGGGGCTCCAACTCCTAGGTATGGTCGCACTGGGATAAGTATTGTTATTCATATTTCTACTACTTTGATTAATACTATAATGATTATGAGGATGCTTCTTATGATTCGGACTATGATGATGAGAACTATTACTAAACTTATATGTATTATACTTCTCAGTATTATTGATATTCGTATTACTAATCGTATTCTTAATAATATGATTCATAGTACTTTAAAAGAAACAAACATAACCAAAAACGGACAGCCAGGACAACCCATGCTGATTCATGATCACAAGACGACCTACCCCAGACAACCCCCTGGACAACCCAGCGGGGATCCAGACAGCCCCCCATGGACAACCCCCCCTGGACAAGCCTCCCCAGGAGTTTCCTTCCATACGACGTGCACGCCAGACTCATGCTTGTTAGTGTTCCTGTTTTTGCTGATGATGCTCACTTCCGCTTTCAGGCCGTCTCGCAGTGCAGCAGGCTCTTGGCCCTGCCTCGCGGGCGAGGCGGTCTTGCACAACGTCCACCCTGCGGCGCGCCCGCGGGCCCGCACCGCCCGCTCCGCGGGGCCGCCCGCCCTGGTGCGGGCGGGGCCGGCGGCCCTGCCGCGGCACCCGCTGCCCAAGGCCGGGCCCCGCTGCGGCTGGTGCTCCGGCCCGTCTGGCAGGCGGCGGAGGGGCCGGCTGGGCGTAGAGAGGGCAGAGAAGCACCCAGCCACCCAGAAGAGCCACCCCGACAAGCGAAGCCGCGTTTTTTTAGTGAGCGCACCCGAGGGAAGGGATCGAAAGGGGCGGGGCTGTTGCGCAAACGCCACAGGCCGTTTATTAAACGTCCTCCTCCTCCTCCTCCTCCTCCTCCTCCTCCTCCTCCTCCTCCTCCTCCTCACCTCCACGTCCTCCTCCTCCTCCACCTCCACCTCCTCCTCCTCCCTCCTCCTCCACCTCCTCCTCCACCTCCTCCTCCTCCTCCTCCTCCGCCGTCAGTTGCCGGGTCCGGGTGGTATTGCCTCCCTTGATTTGGCAGGCGGCGGGCACGCCGCGCCCGAGCCGGCACCGTGCGCCTGGCAGAGCGGCCTCGGGCGCGCGCGCGCGTGCGGCCGAGGGCCGAGCCACGCCCTCCAGGAAACGGAGCGAGGCGTCGGGTGCTGCCAGAAGTGACCCTCGCATGGTTTTGCATTGTTTTTCCTGGAATCCTGGAATCATGGTTTTTCGTGGTTCTTCATTGCTCTTTCCTGGAATCCTGGAATCATGTTTTTGTTCATGGCTGTCTCTTGTAATTCTGGAATCCTGGAATCTTGGAACCCTGGAATCCTGGATCGTCCTGGTGTCTTCCTGCTTTTTTCCTCAAGGTGTCACCAGCTCTTCGCATCATCTTGCAGGGGTGCTCTGGGCTTCGTGCGGGGTGCTTCCGAGGCCATAATCTGGGCCTCCCCGGAAGTGCACTGGGACACGCTGGTCCAGGGGCACCTCTGGCGACGCCCGAGGCGAGCCAGGGCCAGGGCGGAGGAGCACGGGCCCCGCGGCACGGGCGGGCGAAAAAAACCTGCCCTTCGGATGCTTCTGAAGACACCTGGATCGGCCAGGACACGTCGGGCACACTGGGCGCTCGGCGCGCGCGCGCACGCGCCTGTTCCCCCGACGCGCCGAAGACACCCACCAGCGGCGGACAACACAGGAGGGGGGGCACCCGCAGAGTAAACTGCCCGCCCCGTGTGTCGTGTGTCGGCAGCGCGCCTGGGGGGGAAGCGAGAAGGAAAGGGCCTCCTCAGAAGGCGGCGGGACTTCTCAGAAGCCCCCGCGCCTTCTGAGGAGTTTTCGGTGTTTGGCCTCCTCCTCCTCCTCCTCCTCCTCCTCCTTAGAAAACTTCTCAGAAGGCCGGGGGACTTCCGAGCGCACGCGCGCGCGCGTGCGCAGGGCGGCCGCGGGCGCTCGCGGGCACGCCGGAGCGGGTCCTGCTCGGCATGGGCACGTGCGTCGCGCGCAGGGCGGTGTGCCGCCGCCACCGCCGGCGCCCACCGCCCGAGCAGTGCGCCAGGGCGGCGGCTGCTGCGGCGGCCGCCGCGGGGAGCAGTCCTCTGGGCCAGCTGGGCGACGACGACGACGACGACGTTGACGAGAAAGACGAGGGATGACAACAACGACGACGACGACGACGACGACGACGACGACGACGATTACCGAACACTGCGACGACAACGACTCGACGAGCACGGCGACTGCGGCGGGGACGAAGACGGCGACAGTGGCGACGACGGTGGCGAAGACGACCATACGACGACGCCAAAACGCGTCCAGCGGATACAAAAATGGAAGGCGGGTGGTTTTCTAAATGGAGCTATCGCCTCAACGCCGCGCGCGTTCGTCTGAAACGCTTCCAGCGGCTACACGGATGGAGGGAGGGTGGTTTTCAAAATGGGGCAGCCGCCTTAGCGTCGCGCGCAATCGTCCTGCAGGGTTGCAGCACTTGGCGGCGAGCGCGGGGGGGGAAGCGAGAAGGGGCGGGCCTTCTCAGAAGGCCCAGAAGTTCCCCCTCCGGCCATCTGAAAATTGTTCGAAGCCTTGACCCGAAGACACAGGAGGCCTCTCAGAAGGCCGGAGGGCTCCTGAGACGCTCCGCCGCCTTCCGAGAGGGCCTTCTCTCCTTTTTCTTGAGCAAGCTGCGAGGCGCGACACCTGGAGCGTAAGCTTCTCTGCTTCTCGCTTTCCCCCCTCGCTCGCCGCCGAAACGACGAAGACGGAGGACGGCCCCTCTTCTCTTCCAAGGGCTGGGGGCCCTCGCCCGAGGACTTCCTCGGGCGGCCCACGGTCGGCAGCGCCCGCGCGCGTGTGCAACAGCTGCGCGGCTGGGAGGGGGGGGGGGGCGGCGGGGCGGGCCGCCCTCGAAGCGGGAAGGTCTGCCTTTCGCGGGGCACCGCGCGCGGAGCCGCGTGGCCGTGCCCTTCTCCTGGCCATGGCTCGGACGTCCGCTCCCCGTGCACGCTGTCGGCGTCGCGCGCGTCTGCTGCCGCAGGATGACCCCTCGCGGCTCCTCGGTGGCCCTCGCCGAGACACGGTGCGCACGTCCGAGCGATGCCGGGCAGGACCGCGCCCATGCCGCAGTGCTGATCGCTCGCTGGACGGGTGCAGGGCGCGTCGCTGTCGGAGCGGGGCTCTCGCCCGAAGGGCAGGCGCCCACAGGGTGGCGGTGCCTCGTGGGGGACGGTGCGGTGCAGTGAAGGCGACGGCTCGCAGCCTGCGGGGACTCTGTGTGTGAGAGGGGAGCTTGGAGCGGGAGGGAGCGTTGCAGCATTGCTGATGCATCTTGGGTTTGCTCTGGTCTTCCTCCTCCTCTTCCTCTTCCTCTTCCTCCTCCTCCTCCTCCTCCTCCTCCTCCTCGTCATCATCGGCATCGTCATCCCTCTCCGTCAACCCTCTCCCTCTCCCCCCCTCCTCATGCTCTACCCCCCTCTCATTCCTGTTCCTCCACCTCCTCCTCCTCCTCCTTTTCTTCCTGCTGCTGCTCCTCCTCCTCCTGCTCCTCCTCTTCCTGCTCCAGACTTGGCTTTCTCTTTCTGCTCCTCCCCCTCCTCCTCCGTCTTCTTCTCCCCCACCTCATCCTCGTGTTGGTTTCCTCTTTTCTCCTACCTCCTCTAACTCCCCTCCCCTCCTTCTGTCACCATTTTTAGTAGAATCCTCCTTCTCGCTCTCCTCAATATGTTTCTCGTCTACATCGTCCTCCTGATTGTCACCCACACCTCATTACCACTACCATTAGCATTCTCAGTGTCATTCCAATTATCATTTATCATTGTCATGCTCATGCATCACCACCATGAACATCACCATCACCATCATCATCACCATCCTCATCGTCATCAGCATCATCACCACCACCACCATCACCACTGACATCACCATCACCACCACCACCTCCATCATGATAATCGCCACCACCATCACGAAGCATTCGCATCATCATCAGCATCGCCGTCGTCGTCGCAGTCGTAGTCGTCGTCGTTGTCATTATCGTCTTCCTCCTTCTCATCATCACCATCATCATCATCGTCGTCGTAACCATCATCATCATCATCATCATCAGCATCATCATCACCACCACCACCAGCATCACCATCACCATCACCATCGCCATCACCATCACCGTTATCATCAACGCCTGCAGCAGCAGCTGCATCTTCATCACCATCATCATCACCACCAGGACCGCCACTACCACCGTCACCATCATACACATCATCACAACAATCACCATCATCACCATCATCACCATCATCGTCGTCGACATCATCATCAGCAGCAGCAGCATCATCATCATCACCATCAGCATCATCATCAGCATCATCCTCATCATCATCATCATCATCATCATCATGATCACCACCATCGTCATCATAACATCGTCGTCGTCGTCACCATCAGCATCATCACCACCACCATCATCATCATCACCATCACCAGCACCATCGCCGTCACCATCACAATCACCACCATCATTATCACCACCACCATCATCATCAGCAGCAAAAACATCTTCATCACCACCGTCATCAACATCACCAAGACCGCCACCACTACCACCACCATCATCATCATCATCATCGTCATCATCACCATCACCATCATCGTCAGCAGCATCATAATCATAATCATAATCAGCATCATCATCGTCATCATCATCATCATCACAATCATCAGCATCATCGTCATCAACGTCGTCATCATCATAATCACCACCACCATCACCACCACCATCATCATCACCTTCATCATAAGCATCATCATCATGATTATCATCATCAGCAGCAGTACCACCATGAACATCATCAGCATCACCATTATCATTATCACCACGGCCGCCACCACCACCACCACCACCATCACCATCACCATCACCATCACCATCATGATCATGATCATGATCATCATCATCATCATCATCAGCATCATCATCATCAGCATCATCATCATCATCAGCATCACCAACAACATCATCAGCATCAGCATCAGCATCAGCATCAGCATCAGCATCAGTATCAGCATCAGCATCAACATCATCATCGTCGTCGTCATCCGTAGCCAATCTGGCTCGAGACTGCCTTAGGCGCCAGGCGGGCGAGGTGCGCGGCATGTCCCTCGTTGGAGAAGGCGTCTCCTCCTGTGCGGCAGTGTCTATGGCGGCGGCTGGCTGCAGGGCCGCCCCCGCGGCGGCGGAGCAGCCCCCCGACGCTGCGCCTGGCCAGCGAGGCGCGCCAGGCAAGGCGCCGCGCGGATGGCGTCCGCGGGGCGCCGGCACGCAGCCCGTCCTCCAGCGCATGGTGACCCCACGGCGGCAGGTCGAGAGCTTGGAGGCGGAGCTCGCGACGGCCCCCAGGGTGGGCACGCTGGAAGTGCGGAGGCGCACTGCCGCCGCTCACGCGTCTCACACGCCCGTGGGCGTCATCGCGAAGGCGGGTGGCATGGAGCTCAACCACCTCCAGCGGGGGGCGCGGCCCAAGCCTGGCTGTAGAGGCCTCCTCAGTGGGGCCGGAGTGGATGGGGTCGGAGGATCGAGCCGCATCGCCGATACATCGGCGATGCATCGGCGATGCATCGGCGATGCACCAGCGATGCATCGTCGACGTCGGCGGTGCATCGACGACGCCGACGTGAAGCAAATCGGTCTGCACATTGAGCCGCCCAGTCGATGCATTGGCGATGCGGCGCGATCCTCCGACCGCATCCGCCCCGACCCCATCTGGGAGGCCTAGACTTAGGTCGGGCATGTCCTCCTGAGGGCGGAACTTGGAAGGAAAATGAAAAATAGTCCAAACATACTCCAACATGATCAAAAAATGATAGACAATCGCCCCCATGTTATTTTTTGGCTACTCCTCCTTTAGAGGGACATGCCCAACTCAAGCCTAGATGTCGACGCGCCACCCTTGCAGACGTGCTGCAGCGGATTCTTGCGTAGATTTCTGTCCATGCGAAACCCCGAAACGGCGAGTGAAAAACGAGACTTATTTTAGTCCTCATTCCTGGCCGAAAAAATCCGCGCGAAACTGACCCCGAAATCTGGAACGAAATTCTCCAGGACACTCCGGGCCCACCCTATGTTTTCCGAACGAAATCCACTCTGCGATGTGGGCGCCATGAAAAATCGTCCCCATCTTATTTTTTGACTGTTCCTCCTGTAGAGGGACATGCCCGACTTAAGCCTAGATGCTGGGTGTCGGCGGCAGCCTTGCATGAGGGGCAACGATGATAATTGCCCCTATGCCAGTCCCCCCCCTATCGTTGAACGATAGGGGGGGACTGGCATAGGGGGGATGCATCGACCTGGAATCGGCGATGCATCGCCCATAGATCGGCGATGGGCCTCCGATCGTGAACCCGCACCTTCCTGGGCAGGTTGGGGCCATCGGGCCCCTATCGGCGATCAGTGGGCGACTGGGGGTCGATGTATGCCCCCCCTATGCCTACACGTCGTTCATTTCTAATCGTGCTCATTTCTAACTGTGCTCGTTTCTAATTGTTCCTGGCCCCATGGTTGCCAGGAAGAGGCCCAGGATAGCACAATTAGAAATGAAAGGAGCGTGGCCCCCAATAAATCACAGGACTTTCGAAGAATTAGAAATGAACAATTTGTAGTCCCCCCCTACCGGTGCCCGTGATCGATGCTGGGCGCCGGCGGCAGCCTTGCAGCCGGCGCCCGCCCGGGCGCGCACGGCTTAGAGGCCCGAAATGGGTACGGAAAAGATGGGTACAATGCCCAACAACAAATGTTGTCCCAAACCATCAGCGGCCGCTGTTGGGCAGGCGGCCTTCTGTATGGACACAGGCCGCGGCGGCGCGGACAGCAAGTCCTGTTCAAAATGAACAGGAACTGCTGCTGGTCCTCGTACCCCCTCCTTCCGCACCCATGCCCGTCGTCCCGTTGCCCGTGATGGATGCTGGGCGCTGGCGGCCTTGCAGCCGGCGCCCGCCCGGGCGCGCACGGCGCCCCGCGGCGCCCCGCGGCGCCTGGCCCGCACCCCGCAGGGTGCCCGGAGGCGCGCGCGGCGCCCGCGGCGCAGTGCCGTGCAGCTGCCCGCGCGGCCCGGGGGCGCGGGCGCGGCGTGCCGGCAGCTGCTGGCGGCGAGGGAAGAGGACTCGCACGAGCAGTCGTCCAAAAGAGGCTCCCAAGCGGCCCCGAAACGGCTCCCAAGAGGCCTCGAAAGTGCCGCCAGGAGAGCCCAGGGAAGCCCAAGAGCAGAGCGGCGATCCGCCAACCGCCCCCGACGAAATCCCAAGAAGCTGAAACCCCAGGATTCCCCAGAAATCGTTCCGCAAACTCCGTTTTTCACTCTTACTGCCGCCCCAAGAGGTCGGCGATGCGGCGTCAGCCAATGAATCATTAGTTTGGGCAAGTTTCGATTCTCGCAGGCGTCGTCCTGGAAGGCTTCTTGTTGCCCTGTCGGCCATTCATGGGGCCCCTAAGGATGCGCGGGGCCGGGGTGGAGACCACCTTGCCTGTCTGAGGGCAAGGGTGGCCGTCCTGGAGTGCATTCTCGGCGGCGAGCAAAGGGGGGAAGTGAGAAGGAGAAGACCTTCTTAGAAGGCGGCGGGACTTCTCAGAAGCCCTCGCGCCTTCTGAGAAGCTTCGCCCCTTCTCGCTTTCCCCCTCTCGCTCGCCGCCGAAGCTGGCGCCTGCTTCGAGCTCGCGGGGCGCGCCTATAGCGCTGGCAAAACCATGTGTGTCTCCTCTCTGTCTCTGGCGCGCGATGCTGGAAGGCAGCCTCGAACGTGGCGCGTCGGGTCAACGGGGGCGAGGCTAAGGAGGCGGAGACCTTTGGCGCAGTCGCGCCAGACACCGAGCCCGAGCTCAACCCGACGGACGACGAGGATGAGGATGAGGATGAGGATGAGGAGGAGCAGGAGGAGGAGGAGGATGAGGAGGAGGAGGAGGAGGAGGAGGTCGGGAGCGAGGAGATGGCTATCCAGGAGGGCACTGACGTCTCTGGCGGCACGACGGGTACCAGCAGCACGACTCCTCCTCGGCTCACGATCACCAGTCGCACACCGTGGAGCAGCCCAGCGGGGGGGTTCAGCGACTGGCCTCGGCGGAGATCGGCCCCATCCTCGACGATCTCGGGAAGGCCTGGGAGGCTGCAATCGCCCCCGACGAGCCCTGGGGTGGTGGAGGCTCTCGAGGGGGCACCTGGCATTGGCGCTCGGCTCCCAGCAGGCAGCCGAGGCAGCTTCGGCTGGGGCACGGTGAACGCCGTCGACGCGGAGGCGGGCAGACCCAGGGACGAGGCCGGAGGCGGGCGGGGAGGCGGCCCGAGCAGCCTTGGCCTCGAGGCTGCGGGAGGCGGCCCGTGCCCACGGGCGAAGGTGGAGCTGCGATCGTGGCATGCCTCGCCTCCGCCTCGCTCTGCGCTGCCACGCTCGGATCGGCGACAGGGCCCGATCCTGCTGGCCGCTGTGGCCGCCAGCCTCTATGAGCGTAGCTGCTTTCGCAGCCCTCTTGGGTGTGCGCGGCCATGCTGGCTGAGCCAGGGCCTCCACCCGGGCTCCGAGCTGCCTGCTGTGAATCTTCTCTGCGGCGAATCTTCTGCTGAGCTGCTGGCGAGTTGCCTCTCTCATGCTGCGGCGGTGGCTGCAGCCGCTGTGCGAGGCTCGCTTGCCCGAATCTCCGGAGGCGGTGGCGTCTCTGAGCTGTGCTGCTCTGGCACGTTGCTTCTCTCGCGCTGAGGCGATTGGCCGCGGCCGCTGTGGCAGGCGCAAGCATACGTGACGGCGAAGGTCCTCGCTGGTGCAACTTGGGCACGGCCGGGAGCTGCGTGCGAGGCGCCGAGGGAAACGTTAGGGTTTGTCTTGCTGTCTGGCTGGAGCTCTAGTCCGTCTCATTTACAGCGGGTCATCATCATCATCATCATCATCATCATCATCATCATCATCATCATCATCATCATCATCATCATCATCATCATCATCGTAGTCATCTGCGTCACCATGATCAGCATCAGCATCATCATCAGCATCAGCATCAGCATCAACATCATCAGCATCATCATCATCATCATCATCATCATCATCATCAGCATCATCATAATCATAATCATCATCATCAGCAGCATCATCATCGCCATCACCATCACCACCACCACCATCATCATCATCATCATCATCAGCATCAGCATCAGCATCAGCATCAGCATCATCATCATCAGCATCATCATCATCACCACCATCATCATCATCATCACCACCACCACCACCACCACCACCACCACCACCATCATCATCATCATCATCATCATCATCATCATCATCATCATCATCATCATCATCATCATCATCATCATCATCATCATCATCATCATCATCTTCAGCATCAGCATCAGCATCAGCATCGTCATCAGCATCAGCATCAGCATCATCATCACCACGATCATCACCACCTCTCTACCTCGCTTCTACTCTTCCTCCTTCTCCCTTCCCCCAGGAGTCTCCAGACCCCGTGGTGCCTCCAAGAAGTCGCTACGACTCCCCATGTAGGACCCTCCAATGCCCCGCCTTCTCATCCTCCTCCTCCTCCTCCTCCTCCTCCTCCACCTCCTCCTCCTCACTCCCCGCCTACTATTTTTCCTCCTCCTGGGCCCTCCTGGGTCTTCCTCCTCCTCCTCCTCCTCCTCCTCCTCCCTGCTCTCCCCTTCCTCCTCCGCATCTTTCGCGCCCTCCTCCGAAAATCTCCAGAAACATACGACAACCTCCGACATGCTCAGATCACCTGCCCAAAACCAGCGATCGTCTTCCACAACGTCCAAACAGAATCTGAAGCTTTCGAACACGACGCAGGACCTTTGAACATACCAGCCACCGCATAATCCAAATATATCATAAGACTGAAATGAAGTAGACTGGAGTGGGCTGAAGTAGACTGGACTGAACTGGGGTGGACTCTACTCTACTGTGTTCTACTCTATTCTACCGATTCTTCTCTACAATCTACCCTGCTCGACTCTACCCCGCGCTGCTCTAACCTACTCTACTCTGCCTGACCCTATCCTACCCTAACCTGCTCCACTCTATCCGCATTCAGCACTGGTACATACTTCCACTCTGCCACCTAACCGGTCGATAGCTGCCCAATCTGCAGCATGGACAGTGTGTCGTCCAAGTTGCCGAAGGCGCGGCAGGAATGGGATGTGGCGCACAGCACATCCCGCGCGAAAGGCCGAAATGCCGCCCTCGCCTCGGCGCCGCGCTTATCTCTCCGGAGAGTTCGGCTGCCACTCGGGCGCGGCGCACATTTTTCGTGCGCAGCTTCGTCGACGCGCGAAGGGGCGAAACTGTCGCTTTCGCCGCGGCACCGCGCAGCATTCGCCTGAAAGTGGCGCTCCCACCACGACGCGGCGCGGCGCACGTCTTCACTCGCACCTCTGTGGGCGGGGGGGGGGCGGGGCGCGAGAGCGAGCGCAAGCCCCGTGCGCATTTCGCTCGGAAGTGGCGCTGCCGCGCGGGCGTGGCGCATGGATCGTTCGCCGAACCGGCTGAAAGCGACACCGGCAGCGGGGCCGCGCGAGACCGGAGGACCATGCCGACCTCGCCCAAGCGCTTCCTGCTCGTGAGTGGAATTTGGCAGTGGTATGTCGGTACGGTCTTCGCCGCGCCCATCGGAAGTTTTGCCGAGCCCGCCCCTGCGCAGCCCGCGCAGCGTTCCCTTCGCCAAATCGTCAGAAGCGGGGTCTCGCGCGAGCGCCTTCCGTTTGCAAGGTGGGAACGCGTTCCGATCCCAATAACAAGTTGTGCCACGCTTGATTGTTATGCTGTGGGAGGGCGGGCGGGAATAGGCGGGGCCCTCTGACTCGCTCGACCTGGCTCACTTGACTCCACTCTACTACTATTCTACACTGCTCTACCCCTACTTTACTCTATTCTACTCTACCCTGCTCTACTCGACTCCATTATTTTATAGTGTGCATACTTATCTACTATTCTCTACTCTGCTCTGCTCTGCTCTGCTCTACTCTACTCTGCTCTATGTATTATACTTCTGAGCTTGACGCTTATTGGACGATTGTTGGGGCACCGTTGGAATAGCCACAGGAAGCCTGTGCAATAGCAGAGAAAGCTCTTGCAATGTCAGAGAAAGCCATTGTAATAGTTTGGGGCAGCACAAAGGGAGCAGTGAACCAGTTCTCCCTGCCTGCAAATAACTAAGACTCCTGTAGGCATTCCTATTCAGAGAACATCCCAAGATTCAGACAAACTCTGAACATCCGCACTGATCAGAAACCGTCTAACTCTCTCAACACCCTTCTATCACCACAGCGCCACCCCAAACAGCCCCGTGAGGGGTGCCCGGCGAGGCTGTCGCCCAACGCCATTTGTCGCCGCCGCCGACGACGAATCACGACGAATAAGAAAATCCTACAAAAAACGACGACGCCGAAAAAATGACGACGACAGAAAAGACGACGTCGAGGAGGACGACGAGAAGGCGACGAGAAGACGACGCCGAGGAGGACAAAAAGACCCGGCAGCGCCTCCGGCGCCGCCCCTGGCGCGCTCCGCGCGCCAGGGAGGGGGGCCCAGCGCGGATCCAAGAAACCCGCACGGAAGGCCAACAGTTTATGCTTATGGCGATTTCATTCTTCGAGGAAAGACAGCCCGCTGCTGGTAATGTATATGTTCCAGTTTCCAGGTGGCTGTGCGCGAAGTGCCGCTTGGTGAGCCTCGTCGCGGGCTGGTGACCCGGCGCTCGGCCTTCCCTCCTCCTCCTCCTCCTCCTCCTTCACCTCCTTCCCCCCTCCTCCTTCACCTCCTTCCTCCTCCTCCTCCTCCTCCTCCTCCTCCTCCTCCTCCTCCTCCTCTCCTCCTCCTGCTCGTCCTCCTCCTCCTCCTCCTCCTCCTCCTCCTGCTCTTTCTCCTCCTCCTCCTCAAACTCCTCCTCCTCCTCTTGCTCCTCCTCCTCCTCCTCCTCCTCCTCCTCCTGTTGGGGTGTTCGTTCCAGCTTCCGACAAAAGGCGCGGGCGCGTCCGCGCACGCCGTCCTCGCGCGCCGCCCGCGGCGCCCGCGGCCGGCCCGGCGGCGCGGGGCGCGGGGCTCCTGCCGCGCCCGGGGCGTCGTCGGTGTCGTCGTCGTCGGTGTCGTCGGCGTCGCTCGTCGTCGTCGTCGTCGTCGTCGTCGTCGTCGTCGTCGTCGTCGTCGTCGTCGTCGTCGGCGTCGTCGGGGTCGTCGTGGGCGACATCGCTCGTCGTCGTGGTGGTGGTCGTCGCGTGTCTGTGCTGCGCTTGTCTGGCGCTGCCGTCGTCGTCGGGCGGAGGAGCAGGAGGAGGAGGAGGAGGAAATTTTCGGAGGGAGGTTTTCGGGGGGTGGGAGGGGTGCGGGGCGGGGGGCTTCAAATGATTTAAGCACTTGCCGTGGTGGTAGGAACCAGACATCTGGCTGCTCAAATTTTTTCGATGCGTGGGCCCCGGAGGTCTGGACCAGGGCCGGCTTTTCGTCCTGAGTCGTTTGTCGACGGCCCCGTTCCCGCTTCTCTCGGCGGCGAGCGAGGGGGGAAGTGAGAAGGAGAAGGACTTCTCAGAAGGAGGCGGGACTTCTCAGAAACCCTGGCGCCTTCTAAGAAGATGTCCGTGTTTTGGGGAAGGCGTAGCAAACTTCTCAGAAGACCGGGCAACTTCCGAACCTTCTTGGGGGGCGCGCAAACATGGATTAGCGATCCATGGATTTGGCGCGCGGTCGCCAAATCCATGGATCGGGGGAAGTGCCTTCCCCAAAATGCGGCCGGTGCAACCTCGTTCGGCGGCGGAATCCGCGATTTCCCATGGAAACGGGACCCGTCGCTAATCCACGCCCCCTTGATCCAGGCTTGCGATCGCCTGAACCTTCCCGCCTTCTGAGAGTGCCTTTTCCTCCTCACTTCGCCGCCGAGCATGGCTTCTCCCTCCGCAGGGGAGGCAGGCGGGCACTGGCACCAGCTCCCCGAGGGGGCTGGGTCGGAACCCGGACGCGGGGAGCACAAGCGATGGCACAACCACGCTTCAAGATTCTCTCTGGTGGTGTTGGCTTGGAGCGCGTTTCCTTCTTTCTGGCGATAATGGGCACCATAGGGGGGGGGAGGGGGCCCAGGGCGGCCCGATGCGCACGGCGGCAGTGCCCGGAGCGCACTGGGGGGGGCAGGGGCGTTACGTTATAGGGGGGGGGGGGGCTGGGGGCTATAATGCCCACTATGCCCTAAACCATAAAGAAACACGCTCCTACCTACCACACCACCCCAACCCAACCCGAAGGCCCAAATTTCGGGTTGAGGGGGGTAGGGGTTTCATATGCGTTTTTCAACGTTCCCAGAGGCCACCCCCGCTGGGAAAGGAGGACACATTGAGGCCTTCGGGTTGGGTTGGTGTGGCTTGGTGGGTGGTGAAATACTGCAGCGATGGCGCGGCGCATCTCCATTATCCCTGCAGGACAAAGGCGGTAACCTGGACACCTCTCAGTGCCTGTCTTGAGTGTATTTGTGCCTGGATGGTAGCATGTCTGTCCTCGCCATCCCATCGAAATGGGACGCGAGTGGGAATATGTCTGTGCTATTTGAACGGGGTGTGGTGGGACAGAACCGTCTCCATCCTTAAGGGACGAGCGGTGATATAGCGGCCGCCTCAATTCCTTGACGGGACCCTGCGTTCGTGGAACGGGGGCGTGCTGATATTCAGACAAGTCGCAACATAGCCATCGTGACCGTCGTCTTGGGACTACTGGTAATGGGGATGGGCGAATCTCCAACATCGTCGTTCCTCCTACGGAGAAGCGAATGGACACCAATCCCGAAGCTCTGAGGAGGACGAGATAAAACGGATACTCTACATTTCTCCATCCTCTAAAGAGGACAGGAAAAAAGAGAGAGAGAGAGAGTGAGGTAGAGAAAGCGAGAAAGAGAGAGAGAGAGGGAAAGCGAGAGAGAGAGAGAGAGAAAGAGAAAGAGAAATAGAGAGAGAGAGAGAAGAGGAAAGCAGGAGAGGAGGAGGAGGAGGAGGAGGAGGAGGAGCAGCAGGAGGAGCAGCAGGAGGAGGAGGAGCAGCAGGGGAGGAGTAGGAGGAGCAGCAGGAGGAGGAGAAGGAGAGAGAGAGAGAGAGAGAGAGAAATAGAGAAAGAGAAAGAGACAACGAGAGAGGAGAAAAGGGCGATGGGGGACGGAGACAACGACCGGAGAGGAGCGAGAAGGGAAGAGGGCTGAGGAATCAGCCAACCAAGCGAGGAGGAAAGCGAAAGACAGAGAGAGAGAGAGAGAGAGAAACAACAAAGAAGAGAGCAAGAGAGCGAAAGCCAGAAGCAGGAGGCGACGCCGAATGCGGACGGGATCCATCCGGGCGCAGGCCTGCCAGCGGCGCGCGCGCTGCTTCTCTGCGGGCCAGGGGTCGCGCCCGGGCGGGTGCTCACGGGCGGTGGCCCAACTGGAGGGTGAAGAGAAGGGCCCTGGACGGGCACTGTCGGGGCTGGCTCCAGAAAAGGGGCCCCTAAGGTGCCCCTCTCGTGCCCTTGCCTCCACCTCCCCCCTTTCCTGAGACCCCCCCCCCCCATCAGCACCCGCCCGGCACGCACCAGAGGCAGGATCCGAGCCCCCGAGGCGCTCCTGGCGCGCGACCCTGGCGGAGGACTCCCGCGACGGACCGGGTGGCCCCCAGCAGACGGCCACGCTCGCCGCCCGCGCGCCGTGCGAGCGCGCGCGCCGGCGAGGACGCTTCCCGGGGCAGGCTCCTGCCCGACCAAGGGGAGGAACTTTGGGGGGCCGAGGGAAGGGCGGAGACCCCCCCCGCACCCCGGAACCCATGCCCGAGCCCGCGACCCAGGGGGTCGGGACTGGGGGCGGGGGTGGTTTCTCGGGGCCCGGGGATGGAGTCGCTGCTGGTGGGGACTGGTGGAGGTCGCTGCGGTGCGCTGGCCTCGGCGAGCAGCGTCCCAGCCGGCCTGGAAAGGAGCGAAGCGACGTCGGGCAGCGGCAGGGCGGTCCAACACCGCCTGGCATTGGTGTTCCAAGACGGACAGCCGCGCGCGGCGCGGGCTGCGGCGCACGGCTCTTGGCCGTCGAGGCGCTAGCGGCGTGCCTGGGAAGGGTACTCCGCCGGTCTCTACAACGAAAGCGGAGGTCCTCGGGTCCTTGAGATCCGACGTTGTTGTCAAGACACTGCAACATCGCCAAAATCACGCCAAGACCCCTGGACCCCATCTTATTGCGTCACGCTTCGAGCCGGATCGATCCGGGAGGGCCCCGGGGCCTGGAATCGAGCGAAAACGCGCGTCGTGAAAAACGCTGCAGCGCCAGCATCTCAGGGGTGGGTTGGCTGGCATGGGGGCGCGGTTGGTCGCCATGGAGAGGGGCACGCGCCGGGAAGTGGCCGTCGGCCCGGCCGCCGCAGCAGAGCTATGTAGCCCTGTCGGCAGGCTGGCCAGGCGCAGGGCCGGCACCATGGGCGGCTGCCTACTCCGCAGCCTGCTCCGCAGCTGGGGTGACCAGGGGGTTGGCGCGATTTGCGGCGCGTGCCGGGTGTTGCTAGAAGCACCCCTGGCCCAGGGCACCCCTGGGATTCTCAGGGTGGCCCAGACGGCCTCCAGGGCACCCCTCACGAGGCCCAGAGGGCCCCAGGGGCTCCAAAACGGAGCGAAAAGCCGCGGGCACCTTGGGCCAGGGGCGCGTCTAGCAACGCCCGAGTGTGGGCGCTGCCGCTGCTCTGGTGCGGCAGCGCCAGCCCCGTGGGGAAGTCGTCGTCGCTGTGCAAGTTTTCCGCCCAGTTGGGAGGGGTCATCTTCGTCGTCATGGCCCAGGAACGGGAAGACGTAACCGTGCGCCCCAGATAATAATCGCTCAGGGATAATAAGGTTCGGGGTATGGCGGGATACTTAACGATTTTCCCGGGGAAGGTGATGTTAGTTATAAGTTATGATGATGATGACGATGATGCTGATGATGATGATGCTGCTGATGATGATGGTGATCCTGGGCGCTCGTGTAGACTGACCTTGTAGATTTTGGCGCAAGACTGACTCGAGAGATCTCGAAGCTCGTGGCTACAAATTGCCTGCGCAAGAGAGGTCCTTGGCCGTTCTGGCCAAGAACCCTTCTTTGCGCACGGCTTCAAGCCACTCGCCCACGCAGGCTCGGCACCCTTTGGAGCCTTCCTTGCACGGGAAGCACTTGGTGCACGCTTAGGCGGCAGCGATTGCCTCCTCGAAGGTGGCGTGCTTCGGCTCGACCGCCGTGGGGTCCTTGCAAGGCTTGGCCTTGCTCTCTGCCTTGGCCAAGTCGTTGTCGCTGGCCTCCTTGAGCTTGTTGATCCACTCGTTGCCTCGGGAGCACATCGTGTTGATGTTCACGGGCGCTTGGCGACCCTCGCCTCGGACGCTCGTGATTGCGGAAGCTGAAATGGTGAGACCACCGTGGCCATGCTCAGCGTTTTTGAGGATGTTGCTAGCCAACATGAGATGATAACAACTTCGATTCGCAACTTCCCCCGTGGATTATCAAGTTCGGCCTCCGCACCCCTCTCCACAATTAAATCCTATTGAACCAGGGTTTTAAAAAATTGAGGGGGTTAAGGGGGGGTACATTTTTATGCGGGGCACTCGGTTAAGACTCGGGCTCGGGGGACTCAGGTTGGCCTGGCGGGGCCATCATGAAAATGATGAGGCCCCATCTGAGATTTGACGCGAGCCCCCGCGGCAGACATCCCACGACAACTGGACCGTCAAAATCCAAGAGTCGCTCGCCAAAAAGCGTCGGCAAGCCCGAGTTGCGGCGTACTCGAGTCTTACGTTCACCCGATAGAAAGTCGCCGCCCCATGTGGCGGCGAAGGAGCTAGCATTGGAGGCCTGGAAAGTGGCAGCAACACCAACACAGGGGGTTGCCTCCACAAGGGGAAGGTGATCCTAAATTTCGGTGTTGGTGGTAATATTTCGGTCACCTTGAAAGCCAGAAGATTACCACCATCATCGAGATCGGGATCTTCTTCCCTCGATGGAGGCACACCACCGATATTGGTGTTGGTGTCAACCTCGAGGCCTGCGGTAGCAGGGCTGTCCTCCAGAAGGGGGGTGCAGGCCAGCGCCGAGATGGGTTCCCGCTCGGCCGGCCTGAGTGCGGGGAGCCGCGGCACCTGTGTCGGCGCCGCCGTCGTCGTTCTCGTCGTCGCTCTGGCCGGGGCTGCCTCCGACGATGAACGGATCTTCTTCGCCCAAATCGGGTCCTTGGTCAGCCCAGTGGTCGTCGGGGTCGTCGGGCGGCTGCGAAGGTGGCGCACCGGCCGGGGGCGGGGCACCTCCGAGGTCGGGGTGTGGGCCTCTGCGTTCGAACTCGTGCTCGGCGAATCCCGCCCGCCGGTTGGGGAGGGGCGAGGTGTTGTGCCGCTTGTCGTAGATGGCCACGGCGAAGCTGCGCAGGGTGACGGCGAAATTGCCCCGAGCCGTCGCCGCGTCCACGACTCCGAAGGGCATGTTATGGAGAGCAACGTCGTCGGTGGCGAGCGTGTCAGCATGCTGGCTGAAGTACTCCGCCTCGGCAGTGATGTGGCCAGCGGCCATTCCTTTCTCAATAAAGTGGCTGGCAACCTTTTCCACGCGGATCATGTCGGGTTTGGCTTGGAAGACCTGGTGGACCTGAGTCCACAGACGACTCCGAAGGGCATGTTATGGAGAGCAACGGCGTCGGTGGCGAGCGTGTCAGCATGCTGGCTGAAGTACTCCGCGTCGGCAGTGATGTGGCCAGCGGCCATTCCTTTCTCCCCGAAGTGGCTGGCAACCTTTTCCACGCGGAACATGTCGGGTTTGGCTTGGAAGACCTGGTGGACCTGAGTCCACGGGTCGGCTTGGTTGCCCTGGCGCTGTGGTGGTCCTCCTACAAAGAGGGCCTGGAACCCGTCAACGACGGCCTCGATGTCGACGACGATATGCACGGGTCTTTCAGCGGTGGCAGACAGGTGAAGCAGCGCCGATGCTCCCCAATCAGTGCTTGCATTGAAGGGGTCCTGGCGGATATTGAAAAATTTGGCGAAAATTTCCCGCCGATTTTGGTAACCAGGTGGGCTACCAGGTTCCCAAATCCGGGTTCCCGGGTTCCTGGTTATTGGTTCCGCGCCGATTTCGTTGGGTTCCGGATTCCCGGGTTCCTGGTCGATCTCCTTATCGATCTCTCTATCGATCCCAGATGGAACCATCCACTAATTGGAGTTTTCTCTGGAGTAATTTCATTTCGCCGAATATTCTGGGACACCGGGTCGCGTAGTTGAGCCTCCGCGTGGGGCAGCAGAAGGTCCCACAAAGGCCGCTCGGGCCCAGAGGCGGAGGGCCTGCTGGGAGCACGCCCCACCCGTGGCAGCGCACACCCGCCTCGCGCCCGTGCCCTCCCTGATGGCTGTGCTTCTGGCACGCGTCCAGGCTATCACCCTCTTGGGCCGGCCTTGGGATGGGCTGCGATGGGGGGTCTGCGGAGACTTCGGCCTGGAGGTCGAAGAGGCGCGGGTCCGCTTCCACGACGCCACGGTTGCGTGTGCGAGGGGGGGGGACACAGCGCGCTACTCTCTTCGTCGGTGATCATCACATCAACGTCGGGGACGGCGCTGGTGGGCCCAGCACCGGCAGGGTTTCCTCAGCGTGGCCAAGACGCCTGGATGGGGGCAGGACTACACCAACTCCTCACCCCCCCCCAAACTCCTGCCCACCTCACCAACAAAATGAACCCCCCAAAAGGGACCAGCCCCCTTGTCTCTGGTGTGCTCCCGCGTTGCCACCTCCTCGCCACAATGGCGGCAGAGGGGGGAGCCGTCAGCTGAGTCGCCGGCCCCGACTGTCCGCTGCCTCGCGTGGTCTCCGCCGCAGAGATAGGTGGTCAGGGGCCCTGGTGCTATGGCGTGCAGCAGGCATTGCCCTTGGTGCGAGCCAGCCAGGTCGTGGCGTGAGTGCCGACCTCTTGGGGGTTGGCCGCAGGCAGCGGAGGTCGAGAACGAAGAAAAGAGAGAGGACAGAGAGAGAGCTGAGAGAGAGAGAGAGAGCGCGTTGACCCCCTGTCCCGTTGCTCCTGGGTGTGTTCTTTACCAGCATCGCTGGTCCACGTATTCATGTGCACGGTTTCGCAGCCCACTGCGCGCACGCGCATCAACGGTAGAAAAGGAGTGATACAAAGAGAGAAAGAGAGAGAAAGAGAGAGAGAGAGAGAAAGAACAAACAAAAAAAGATACGGAGAGCAGGAAAGCGGGCCCGGACGCCTCAGAAGGCCTGGCGGGCTCAGGGGCCCCAGCATTGCGCCAAGCCTGCCCCAGGATAACCGAAGCCTCAAGATGGCAGCACTGGTGCCAAGAACCGTGCCCATCCCGACAGCAGATGCCGCCACAACCCCATGAAGTTGGGCGTGTCCCTCTACAGGAGGAGTGTTCAAAAATAGTCCAAACATCGTATGGGGACGATGTGTTGAATACTCGTTGACCATGCTTGCATCTTTTTGGGCTACGTCTTATCTTCCGTCCAAAATCCTCCTGCAAGGGGGACATGCCCGACCTAAGCCTCGTGGCAGAGGGCCGAAGCCATCGATCAGAACACCTTGCTGCTGGCCTGCCCTCGCCCCCTGGGCGGTCACAGCGCTCACTTGACGCGACGACCATCGTCATCGTCGATGACGAGGACGAGCACGTCGTCGTCGTCGTCGAGGTCGTACGCGAGATGACGCAGCGACCTTCCGCGGCGGCTTACGCGGGCCGCCGGCGCGGCACGCTGCACGGGAGACGGGGGCGCTCACGCGCGACCTCGCGCGAGCAGCTTGCGCGCCAATGTCGGCGCAGACGACCCCCGGCTTGACTACCTACCAGACCATCCCATCCCAACCCGAAGACCCGACTTTCGGGTTGGGGGGGGGTACGGGTCCCAAAGGGGTTTTCTCAATGCTCCCCGACCCTCCCCCCCCCTGGAAGTGGAGGGCAAAGTGAGGCCTTCGGGTTGGGTTGGCGTGGTCTGGTCGGTGGTGACGTGTTTCTCGCGCCGCCCACTTGGCTCCACGCGGTCGTAGATCTCCTCAGCGTGCGCGCGCCAGTGGGACTGCTGGGCAGGCGCGCGCGCGCGTACGCGCCCGCACTTGAGCACGGACCGACCGTCCCGGCAGAAGTATAGGCCTACCACGACATGTTCTTAGAACCCAAAAGAAGAAAAAACAATGTTCTTAGAGCATTCAACCCGGTGTGTTAGAACAAGACAGTCCCAGCTAGAAATTGCTGTTCTGAGAACATTCCGTGCAGACCACAAAAGGCTCTCAGAACAGTACTTCTTGGGCCCACAGGCGAGCCGGGACGCTCCGCCACGGCTTGATGCCCTGCGCAGCCACGGTCAGCGGCGCCCTCTCGTCCGCCGCGTGCGCTCTCGGCACGCCAGGGCGCGCGACGGAGAGCCCGCCGGCTGCCGGGCCAGGCCTGCTGCAGCGTTCGAGGGGCGACTCCCCCCCCCGACATCTGGGCAAGGGGGGGGGCCCAGAGCCCCTCGAGTCATGAAAAAACCACGCCGGAAGGTTTTCGCAATTTTCGGCTCCTGGGGGCCCTTGGCAGGCCTCGGGGCCATCAACAAACGACTCGGGACGAAAAACGGGTCCTGGGGAATGGGTTCAGACCTCAGGGGGTCGCGTCATGAAAAAATCATGACGTCGGGGGTCTTGAGAACGGGTCCTGAGACCAGCGGGAAACCCACTCCCACCCCCAGTCCCGACCCCATCCCCGAACCCGCGATCCAGGGGGTCGAGACTGAAGGGTGGGTGTGTGGTTTTTCGGGGTCCAGGAACGGCGAATACGCCCCCGCCCCCAGTCCCCACCCCTTGAGTCGCCGGCTCGGGGATGGGAATCGGGACTGGGGATGTGGTCGGGTTTTCGCCTTCTGATCCTGGGCCCCGGGGCCGTCCCACAGGACCTCCTGTTCATCCTGCATCGTTTCCTGACCGTCCCGGGGCCCAAGCCAGAACACGGTGCAGCACCTCAGGACCCGTGTCTCCCGGGACCTGTACCGCCCCCTGGTCTTGCCTGCCAGAGGGGCCGGCCCCAGGACGGGTCCGAGGCTGGGCGGCGAGCGAGCGGGGTTAGTGAGGAGGGGCGGGACTTCTCAGAAGGCTCGGAGGTCCCCGGGGTGCCACAGACTGCCCCGAAGGTGCGGGGGCCTCTGCGAAGTCCCGCCGCCCTCCGAGAAGGCCTTCGCCTTCGCACTTCCTCCCTCGCTCGCCGCCGAAAGGCGGCCCACGGCTGCAGCGAGATGGCCACACAGAGTGCTTCAGAGCCCATCCGAGGAAGATCGGCGCCCCCCCCTCCGCGGCCTGCAGTCGGAGCTACCGCTGGAAGAAGAAACGGTGCATCCATACTTGGGGGACCACTTCTAAGACAGACCCCGCACCCCCGGCCTTAACATTGAGCAGTTGGTCCCGGAGATGAGCGGCCGGAAGAAAACTGAACCCAAAATCTCGATCGCAACGCACTCCGATATTAAGGCCGGGGGGGAAGGGGGGGAATCTAGTTCTTTGTCGCCGGAGCGTTGTTGATGCAAAGTTCTTTCCATCAACCGTAGGCCAGAAGAACCTGCCTGAAGAACATGAGACCCTCCGTCGGCCAAAACAAGCAGAACATCTGAGGGTTCCCCCCCCGAGTGCACGAGAACATCCAACAAGCACGAAGAACACCAGGGCACCCTCTCCGAACCGACTTCGATCTTATACCTCGGTCCAACTTTAATGCCTAAGAGCCAAACCGAGAAAGATCTACGCCCCTCCAGAGGTCTACACGACGCTTCCACGGGAATGCAAGAGACTCCGAGAAGGCTCCAATACGCGCCCGAGAAGCCCTCCAGCAAGGCTCTGCGCGGCCCAAACAGGTAAGTGATCGATTGCGTTTGCGTCCCATGCTTCTCTGCCCAGGATGGCCCCGAGAAGGCCTCTGAGATCCTCAAGACGTCCCCAGAGGGCCCAAACAAGCCTGCAAGAGAGCCCCGAGACGCCTCTAGGGCAGCCAAAAACCGCCCCAAGAGGGCTCGAAGACGGCCTCAAGATAGGCACAGGCGGCCTTGATACAGGTCTACCGAACTGCTTCGGAAGAGCTCAATAGAACCATCGTGCCCAAGACGGCCTCAAGACTTCCCAAACGAAAAATCACATGACAACGCAACAACGCAACAGCAATGCAACCTTACGCCAACACCCCGCTACAACACTGTGGGGCTGCTTCCCAGACCCCCCGGCCCCAAATTGGCTCTGACTAGCCATTCGGGAGATCCGGGCCGAAATGTTCCCAGCACGTTTCAATGGTGCGCTGGCACTGTGGCGGAGTTTGTTGCAGGCAGCTCGATAATTACCTCATAAGCTCCTCAAGGTTCTTCTTCGTCGACGGATGCTGACCGGCTCTGGGCCAACAGCCTGGCGCCCGGCGGCGAGCCCTCCGAGGCCCGGAAGATCACCTGCTCCTGCTGGCTGTGGACCTGTCCGCGGCCGATTGTACAGTGGCGCCCCTGAGGTTTCGCTGGCGCATGGGTCAAGGCTCGCGACTGGACCACCCCTCCAGAACAACCACTCGAGCAGGCAGGCGTTCTCGCCACCTGGCCCAAGGCTGCTCGCAGGCCAGGGTGGCTGGCACGGTCCTGAACTTCAGATGATGTGCCTTCGGTCAGATTGCCGGGCGCCGACCGTTGGCTCTACGACGCATCGCCGAATGCTCAGGATGCTGCTTCCTCGCTGCGCCTTGCGGAGAAGATGCCAGGTAACCGCTGGTCAAATCCCATAGCCTTTTCGCCACTGCTGCGCGACAAGCTCCTTGAGAGGGGCGCTGAAGTCGCTGGCCGGGTACAACTCCACCTCGCTCACGTAGAGCCCGTCGCACTTCCCGTGCACCAGCAAATCGACGCGGAGGAAATCTGTCCGGGCACCCTGGGCGATCTGCTCTGCCTTCTGCACCATTTGGTCATAGCACGGCGAGAGGCAAACAGGAGGGCATGGCAAGACCGAGGTGAGCACCTGACCGTCGCGGGAGATCTCCATAGCGGCGCCAGAGGAGAAAGGCACGCTCTCTCCGAACATCACCTGGCCCCAGACCGTGTAGAACTTGTACTCGTCGACGCTCAGCTTCCCCCGGCTGTCCTCAGCAAGCACGAGCTCCTCGATAATGACGCCAGGGCGGACGCTCTGCAAGGCGTTGCACTCCCAGTCCAATGCAGACGCATCCATGAACGAGTCAACCCTGGCCTGGATTTCAGCGATCGAGACCACAGGATTCGGGAACCCCCACGCCTGGTTCAGAAG
>CAUYUJ010003744.1:0-76141 GCA_963575745.1 Prorocentrum cordatum
CTGCGCAAGTTCCGCAAGAACATCATCTCGTTCCCCCAGGATGTGGCAGGGTTCTCGCGGCGCCACTAGCTCATGAAAGGGTTCCGCGTGGGGGACCGCGTGAACTCGGCGCGCGGGCCCGGCGAGCGCCCCGACGACCCGCGCCGTCCCGAGCGCATGGCCGCGGGCTGCACGGACGAGGAGCGGCAGCGCTTCGGCGTGGACCTGCACGGGCGCCTGGTCTTCCCAGGGCGCGTCGTGGAGGTGCTTCTCAGCGGGGACGTGATCATCGAGTACGATCATGGAGGCAGGGGGAGGGAGCTCCAGGAGAACGTGGAGCCGCGGGTGGTGCTGCCCTGGCACCCCCGGAAAGTGCCCTTCAGCTTGATGTTGCGGCGGAATGTAGGGTTCGGGAAGGACGTCGTGGAGGGCCTGCACGTGCGCTGGCGCTACTGCGGGCACGTGCTCCGGGCGTTGTGTGCGTTTGCGGGCACGTATGGCCCTGGCGCCTGGGGGGTACTGCGGACGAGCCCATGCACAAGTACTACGACCCGCGCCTGTTTGACGTGCTCCCGGACGACGAGATCCTCGCGTCCTACGCGCCGAGAGAGAGCGAAGACGGCGTCCTGCCGTCGGGGGGCGAGGCCAGGGAGCCGGAGGAGCTTGGGCCCGTGACGGAAGCGGAGGCCATTGCTCGGGAATGCGTCCCCTGTGGCGTCGACGTCGTCACGCCGCGCCAGTTCATTGCCGCGGGCTTCGACGTGCACTTCGTCGGGCCCCGCGACGACGCCGGGCGCGAGCCGGCTGGCCGCGAGGGCGACGATGCGCGGGGAGGCGACGAGGGCGGCGCGGAGGCCGCGGCCGAGGGTGATGCCGATGCGGCGGCTGACGGGGAGTTCGACGTCGGCGTGGTAGATGAAGCCATGGCCGTTGATCACGACGTGTTCAGTGCGTGGCTCGACAAGGCGCAGTTTGAGTATGGTGGGGCAGTGCAGCGATGGTGGACGGGGTTGCAGCCGGAGGCGGAGGGCCAGTTGGAGGGGTTGAAGTTTTGTGACGACGAGACGACGGAGGACCTGTTCGGCCGCCTGCTGGCTGCGGCGCGGGAGGATAACGCCGTGAAGTCCGTGCAGAGGGACCGCGTGGCCGTGGACTGCGTGCGCGTCGAGTTCCTCGTCGATTGGATGCGACCCCGTGTGCAGGGCCGGTTTGCCGGTGCGGAGGGCGGCGTCTCTCGCGAGTCGGTTTTGGACGAGGTGATGCTCGAGCTGGCCATGGCGGGAACGTTCGTGGCAGCTGCGCGCGATAGGGCCACGGGGTGCGTCGAGGAGAACTTGCCGGAGTTTGACGAGGACGAGGCAGTCGCGCGGACGGGTGAGCGCTTGATTTACGGCTGGCCCGGACAGAGCGAGGACCCGGTCCCGGCGCGCGCCATCGGGCGTTTCGCGAGGGCGTTCCCGTTGTAGTTTCCCATGGGCATCGGCGACCTCTTCGACGACCGTCCCCGGCGGGTGTCCGTGCAGGACTGGGTGCAGCACCTGATGCGCTACCGCACCGGGCAGTTCGTCGGCGGCCCGCGTGGCCAGCGCGTGATGTGGGCCATGGTGAACGCGCTGCTCCTGAACGAGGCGCGGGGCAAGGGTTTTGGGGTGTATCGGACCATGTACAGGCGCGCGGGCCTCGGCGTCCAGGGCCCAAGTGTGATGACGAAGGGCGGGCTCAGGCAAATCCTGGAGAGCGAGGACCGCGTGCGGATCCTGGTGGGCCAGCTCGCGAACGTGGCCGCGATGTGCCCTCGACCACCATGCACTGGTCGTATGAGTCGAAGAAGTTGCAGAGCACCGTGAAGCACCTGTCCTGGCACCCGCCCTGGGTCGAGGGCACTCAGGCGGACGGCGCCGAGCCGGTCGGCAGGCGGTCTCTCCGCGAGCTGGACCTGCCGGCGGGAAGGGGCGGACTCAGCGCGGGCGTGCGCTTGTGCCGGATGTCGTCGGGCTCGGCCGTCACCCGTCCATTTGGTGGACGCAGAATCCGTTTTACAACGCCGCGTATGACATTCAGCGCATGGGGGGAGGTCCAGGGGCGCGGGCGGCGGGAGACCGTGCTCTGGGGATTGGGTTGGTGACGGGCGAGAGGAGCGCTTCCGTTTCGCGCGGGACAACCCGGACCTGGTGGCCTACATGATGGCCTTGCGGGTGGAGCTGAACATGCGGATGGTGATGCCCGCCGTACTGCCCCACTCGGAGCAGTTCAAGTACATGGCCATGGCCAGGGCCGAGTGTGGCGCGGGTGGCACTCTGCATTACCACGGGTTCAGCGTGGGGCTGCCTGGGCCGGCGGTTGCGCGGGTTCGCGCGGACGTGGACGGGGAGGGGGACATGCTTCCGCCGAGCGTGGCGAGCGACGTGCGGCGTGCCTGCCCTCGCTTGAGGCAGGACCGCTGGCCTGGCCCCTGCAGGAGCGGAGGCGTCGTGGTGCTGCCCTCGCTGCCCTGGAGCAGGTCCTGCGCGCCGTTGCCGGCCGGCCGGGCCAGCGTGCGCCGCGGGCTCCTGCGGGTGAGGGCTCTGCGGCTTCGGGATCATGTAGTGAAGATGGCGCAGGCGACGACGAGGATGAGTTCGTGGGCAGGGCTTCTGCGCTCCTCGACGCCCTGGTGGATCGAGGGTGGCTGGTGCGCGTGCAAGGGGAGGAGGGCGTCCGCGGCCAGGGGGCGGAGGCCGACGTTGCTTTCGAGCGCGTCGGGCCAGAGGATCCAGCGCCGGAGGACGAGGCGGGGGGTGATCCCGTGGAGGACGTTCAGGATGGTGAGGGCGTTGAGGGCCGCGGTGCTGCTCGGGGGTCGAGACCTGCTGGGGTCCCCCACGGGGCCCGCGGGCAGCGACTAGGGGGTGCTGGTCTCGACTTCGGCTTGCTGAAGCCGGAGCATGAGGACGTCGCGCTGCAGAGCGTTTTGGAGAAGCGGTTCTATGAGTTCTTCGGGCACGTTGTCTCGGAGTGGAACCCGTGCTACGACGACGCGGGCGCGTGCAGGTACACGTGTGACGACGAGGTTGGCGCCTTCGACCTGGACGTGGAGATGGAGGGCGAGGCTGTGCGCGAGACGTCGGAGGGCCGGGCGGTGCGTAGCGTGCCCGCTTCTGCGGCGGAGTGCTTGAACTTGCGGAAGGTTCTGGACGAGGCCTTTGCGTCCGAGGCGTCGGGGAAGTTGGACGTGCAACCCGTTCGGCGACTGGTGGCTGCGCTGGTGAACAGGGTGGCGCGGCACACGAAGCATGGCAAGGGGCCGCCGCGGCTCGGGGTTCACGCGTGTGCTCGCGGAAAGGAGGGGTGCGTGTTCTGCCGATATGATTTCCCGCGCGACAGGTGGGGCCGCGTCGGGCCCCGGCCGTTCCGCATGGAGAAGGGCCGCCGGGAGGGCCACTGGCAGGCGGTGTTTCCGAGGAACGACAGGCTCTGCAATAGTTACGAGGAGCACGTTCTGTTGGCCAACATGGGGAACATTGACTGGCGTCCCGTTCTGAACTTGTGGGCGGTCGTGGAGTACGTCACGAAGTACGCGACGAAGGCGCCCAAGGGCTCGCGGAAGATAAAGGAGGTGCTCGACGACGCCGTCAACGAGGTCTGCGCTTACGTCCCAGAGGGCGAAGGGACTGATTTCCTTCGGCGCTCCATTCAGAAGTTCTTTGCTCGGATGCTCGGGGAGCGGGACTACCACTGTTACGAGGTGGCGCTGCTGGGGGTGCGCCTGCCCATGGTTTTGTCCATGCTGCCCGTCGTGACCCTCAACACGACGGGGGCCCGCGCGCTGAAGCCTGCGTCTGCGCTGCGGGACAAGGCAGATGACGAGCCTGTGCACTGGGAAAGCAAAGTGGACAAGTTCGACAAGCGCCTGGAGTTTGTGCGTCGGCAGCGTGCCAGGGGGGACGAGTCCATCTCGGTGGAAGAGGTGCGCGATGTGTCGTTGTTCGAATTCTATTGGAAGTACGCTGTGTACCGCGGGAAGCTGAGGCGCGGGAACCCTGCGGTGTGTCTGCAGGTGACCCCTGGCTATAGCGCGGAGAGCGCGAACGTGCAGCACGCCTGCCACGAGGCGTACGCGCGGGCGAACGTCATCGCGCACTGGCGGCACATGGCGACCGCGGACCGCAAGGCCATGATCGAACGGGAGATGCTGAGGGACGTCCGGCCGGTGCCGGCGGCTTGCATTGGGGCCACGGAGTTCGTTCAGCCTTTGGCGGGCGGTGCTGGCCAGGATGCTGGAAGCGAGCGGTTCCTGGGCGTGCAAGATCTCTGGCTCAAGTCGGGGGGAAGGGCCTGGGGGGGGGCAGAGCGATCAGTATTGGGGGCATATGATGATGGAGATGCTCACTGACCCCATGCTCCGCCAGTGGGTTCCGGCGTGGGTCGTGGAGCAGTACGAGCGCGCGAACCCGTTCTACAAGGAAGTGCTCGGCGCCATCCTGGAAGACGGGGTCGCTAGCAACCGGGAGCTGCTGCGCCGGACGCGACGCGAAATTGTGAGGCGGCATGAGGCGGGCCAGCAGGGGCGGGGCGCGGGGGCAGAGGAGGCGGCGGGCGGCGCCGGGGGGCAGGCGTCCGATGATGGCTCTGGGCGCGGCGACGATGACAGAGACAGCGAGAAGGCGGAGTCGGGGGAGGAAGGGGAGGACTTGGTGGACAGACTCGTGCTGCGCGGGGACGAGGACCCGAACGAGGAGGCTCGGGATGCTGTCTTACGCGAGGCGCGGCCGGGGGAGGGCGCTGAGTCTGCTGCGGCCGCGGGGGAGGCGTCCGAGTGGGAGCGCCGCCCAGCCGATTAGCGCGTCAGCGCGGCAGGCCCTGCTGTGCAGGCGGCGGACGTGCGCGTCGGGGATGTTGCGGGCGATGAGGTGCGCGGCAGGGTCCGGGTGAACCCCAAGGACTTCAATTGGTTGAACGAGGCGTGCAATGTGTCGACGAGCGAGAGATGGCGTCTGGAGAAGCTCCGGGATGAGTGGTACGGAAAGGCCAAGGTAGGCGACGGGGCCGAGGTCGTCGAGCGCGCCGATCTCGACCCCTGGCAGAAGTTCGCCCACGACATCGTCATGGACGACCGCCATTCGGAGGCCGACCCGTTGAGATTGATGGTCACGGGCGTGGCCGGCACTGGGAAATCGCGCACCGTGCGCAGTTTCGTAGCCGCGAGGCGAAAGCGGGTGCGGCAGTTTGCCCCGAGGACGAGGCTGGATCAAGATCGCCGCGGCGTGCGCGAAATCCGGCGAGGGCCTGAAGAGATTGATGAGGAGGAGCGGAATTGCTGCTTGCTCGCCGCTCCCACCGGGTGCGCCTCGTTCCAGTTGAAATATGGCGCGACCACCCTGCACAGGGCGTTCGGTGTGCCGGTGGGATATTGCGGCCCTTGGGTACGCAAGGACGGGGACCGGTTTGAAAAGACGCAGACTCGACTGCGTCAGGCGAGGTTGTTTGTGTTGGATGAGATGAGCATGATCGGGCGGCAGATGCTGGGCAAGATCGAGTTCAAGGTGCAGGATACTCTTGGTGTTGCGGCGAAGCGTGCGGCGCAGGGTGCGAGGCAGTGTATCTCGGCGGGAAGGATGCCGTGCTCGCCGGGGATCCGCAGCAGGCGCCGCCAATCGGCGATGACCCCCTGTACCGGATGGGCGCGTATGGGGGGTCTGCGAAGAACAAGCCAGGGGGGCGGAGCGGACCCCCGACGACGCCTGGAGCACGGACAGGTTAGTGAATAATGGGAGTTTCGTGCGCGATACGTTCCAGGACGTGGCCGTGCTCCGGCGCGTGCACCGGTGGCGCGGTGAGAACGAGGGGCTGTCGAAGGAGCGGCAGGCGGAGTACAGGCAGGATGCTGATCGCTTTTTGGAGGTCACGAAAGGCATGGCGCAGTGCACTTGGGAGCAGCGGGATCATGCGTGGTTGAAGCGCCGGAACAGGTCGGTGCTGCAAATGACCAAGGAGGGGAGGGGGGAGCTGGCGGCCTTCGAGACGGCCCCGCTGCTGATGGACGGCAGGAAGGATCGGGCCTCGGGTGCATGTGGCGCCGATAGAGTGAACATGGAGAGGTTGTACCAGGTAGCCGCTGCGAGTGGTAAGCCCATCGCGGCGTTGCGTGCCTACCACGACAAAAAGGAGAAAAAGCAGAAGTCTAGGCCATACCAGATGGCGTCCGAGGACTTCCGCGGACTCGAGAACGAGCTGTACGTCTGCGAAGGGGCCCGCGTGCTGTTGACTCAGAACCTCTGGGTTGAGGCGGGGCTCATGAACGGGGCGATGGGTACGCTGCGCGGCTACATGTGGCCCGAGGGCGCCGACCCGCACAATGGCGCTCGGCCGGATTTGCAGGCGCCCCATTGCGTGTTCGTCGAGTTCGATGATATCGATCTAGGGACAGACGGGCAGGGTCGGCCGCGGTCGTTTTTCCCGGGAGACGAGGAGCGGCGGAACTGGGTGCCCATTTGGAGGCAGAGAGTGTCTTCCACCATGGAGGAGGGCGTGTGGCGCGAGAACTACCCGTTGCAGCTGGCATGGGCGTTGACGCACTGGAAGGCTCAGGGGATGACGTTGGCGAAAGTCCGCGTGCACCTGTCAGCGAAGACCGCGGCCGTTGCAGGGATCGGTTTCGTCGCCACGACGCGTGTGAAGCATCCCTGGGACTTGGTGTTCGAGGAGGAACTGCCGGAGTATGCGGACTTCATGAGGGCCAGGCATACGACGGCGTTCCGGGAGCGGCGACGCTTCGAGTTGCGACTGGAGGCTCGCGCTTCCCGCACGTTGCGGAAATACGGGTACTGCGAGGCGGACTGCTGGACTGAGGAGGAGAAACGCGCGGCGGAGACATTGCTGGTCGTTTGAAGACCGTTGCCGCGGCTCAGGCGGAGAGGTTGAGAGGGGCGGGCAGAGTGGTGGATGAGGACACTTGGCTGTGGGGTGAGGAGGGGCCGCCTTTCGCGTCCGAGCTCGACAGCGCCGTTGCTGCCGAGGCTGGAGAGGACGACGTCGCGGCGCGGCGCCTCCGTGCCGTGGCCGAAAGGCTTCTGGACCGGAGGCGGGTGCGCTTCGCGACGCGGGAGGAGAGGGGCGCCGCGCGGGATCTGCTTGTTGATGTCGGTGCCCTCGCTGCTTGTGCGTCCCGGGAGGATTTGCGCGAACGTCTGACGGCTGCTGCCGGGCGCCTGACGCATGAGTCTTCGGGTTCGGGTGACAGGGAGGGGTTCCTGCGCGGCGTGGTCGAGTTGATTGTGGAGCGGTGGGAGGCGTCTGGGGCGTGGGATGAGCGAGTGTTCGATTCCGTGGCTCCGAGCATGGGCCCGCTGCATATGAGCGCCGTGAAGGAGGCCATGGGCGCGCTGGTGCCCCCGCGCCTGCATAAGAGTTTGGATAAGGCGGCGAAGAGGATGAAGGACGCGTTCGGGGACGTCCGTGGTGGCTGCGCGCTGCGCAAGGACAAGTGGGTCGTGAACGTGCGAGCGGAGAGCGCGCTGGCAGAGGGCAGGCTGGAGGGCCAGGCGCTGGAGTTCTTCTTGAAGGTGGCGAGGCAGTTGTGCGCGGGGTTGGGGCTGCCGACGACTGTGGCTTCGGCAAAGGTAGGCCGGCGCGTTGGTGCGGAGGAGACCCCGGAGCATTTTGCCCGGATTGCGCACAATTGGACGAGCGTGTGGGATGCGAACTCCGTGAGTGACAAGCAGGAGTTGCTAATGGTCGTCGCCGTGGACCACTGAGCGGATCTGGTGTCGCGCAGGATTGGATGTTTGTGAGTGTTACGTCTGGTCGGCCGGGGGAGGCGCTCGGGCGAGCCGAGTCTCTCGCAGTGCGCGTGCACGATCGGGCCCGCAGGGAGGACGTGGCAGGGCGAATCGCCCGGAGTATCGACGCACTGCTGCGACCGCTCGGTGCCAGTGCTGGGCGGCGCCCGCCGGCGGTGGAGTTCGGGGACGCGCCGCGCGTTCGTGTTCCTTCGCAGAGGATCGCCTGCGCGCTCGGGCTTCTGCTGTGCCGTGTCGGGCGCCTGGCGAATGCGGGCGTGCTGGATGCGTCGGCGGAGTCCTTCGTGCCTGACGTGTGTCGCGTGCTGCGGGGCGCGTTCGCGTCGTTCCGGGCGGGTGTCGGCGCGCGGGGGGCGCGGGATGTCATGGAGTTGTTGCTTTCGGAGCAGGAATGCCGCGACGTTCTGGGCGCGTTCGTCGTCGTGCCTCGCGCGGGTGCTTCGGCGCCCAGCGCGACGGGCGCGAGCTTGCCGAGGGCGGCTGTGCCAGGGGAAGCGGCGGGTGAGGCTGGCGAAGAGGAGGGCCTGGAGGGCGCGTCGACGTTTTCGTTTGCCACGTGGAATATCGCTGGTGGGCATCGCTCGGCCGTGGCGCCGCCCTCCTGGAGCGACCGCGACCAGCGCGCGGCGGTCCTGGGCGAAGTGCTCCGTTTGAGGCAGGCGCGCGGGGTTGATGTCGTTGCTCTGCAGGAATGCGAGGGCGAGGAGGCGTACAAGGAGCTGGAGGCGGAATTCCAATTGGTTGGCGTGGCCCATGCGCACGAGTCCAGTGGGTACGTGCACCTGTACGTGAGGCGCGGTCTGCGCGCGGAAGGCAAGGCTTTGTCAGGGGAGGACCCGTGCGTGCTGTGCCGGGTCGAAGTTCCCGTAGGCGGGGGCGCGGGCGGCGAGGGGTGGGTGAACGTGGCCGCGGTCCACTTGCCCGCGGGTGCGGCGTGGGAGCGGCGTCACGCGATACTTCGGAAGATTACGAGGACTTGCGCGGAAGGTTGCGACCGGCTGCTCATTGTGGGCGACATGAACAGCACGGACTCCCAGGTGCAGGCCGCTGTGGAGCAGCTGCGTTTGAAGAACACCTGGTACGAGGGTCGTTCTTGGGGCTGCCCCGGGAACAAGTTTTACTCGGGTCTCGGCGAGAGGGGGGCTGTCGGACAGAGACGGGACCGGGTCCTGTTCGGGGCGGAGCTTTGGGCGGAGGTGCATTTGGTAGGGAAGGGGAAAGTGTTCTTCGAGGGCTGCGAATTCCATGTGTCAGACCACTTTGGGCTGTTCGGGTATGTGCGTGCCCACGCGTGCTTCGGTTCTCGCGAGCATAAGATGAGGGCCCTGGCGCAAAGCTGCCGGCTCGCGCTCCAGGCGACGCGCGATCGGTCGCACCGGCTGGAGGGTGCCGAGGTCCAGAATCGGTTGCAGCAGGGGCGGGAGGCTGCGGCCATGGCGAGGCAGCAGGCGCAGGACCGAAACCGGGAGGCGTACTTGCGAACGCAGCAACGCGAGGCAGCCCGAAGACAGCGCCGTCGGGAAGAGCTGGTGTCCGCGGCGTTCGGGCCGCATAGTTTGTTCGCGTCGGAGCGCCCGGCTCAGCCTCCGCCGAGCCCTGGAGAGATGGACGTGCCTCGCGTGGATGGTATTCGCGCGGCTTCGTGGGACAGCGTGAGTAGCGTGCCCGTCCGTGGGATGCCGCGGCCTGGGCATTCTTGCTACGTTGTCAGCGTGACGCAGCTGATGCTGCGGACGCCTGCCGTCTGGGAGTGGCTTCGATGGCACGCGGAGGGCGATTGCGAGGAGAGGGCCAGTGGGCGTTGATGCGTCTGCGGGATGTGGGACACGCACAATCAGTTGGTGTCGCGACGCTGGCAGGGCGGACCCGTGAGCGTGCGGCGGCGAACGAATGTTGATAGCGAGGACGTTTTCCTCGGGCAGCCCAGTGAGTTTGACAACGAGTGGCAGCAGCATGATGTGTTTGCGTATTGGGGTAAGCTGATGTCGGCTGCGCGCCGCGGAGAGGAGTTGGCCGGACGCTTTGCGTCGTGGGACCCCGAGAGCATTCGTGCGACGAACATGCTCGTGACGCACGTGGATCGGATGTTCGGGTTTGTGATGGAGAAGCGGCAGAAATGCCGTCAGTGCGGGCACTTGTCCGTCTCGTACGAGGCGGAGGATGTTCTGAAGCTGCGGGTCACGCGCGGCCCGGCGGGCCGATGATGTTGTCGGAAATGTACTCCGACTTTTGCGCGCCTGAACAAGTTGAGAAGAGCTGCCCAGCGTGTTGCCGCGCGGCTGCCGACCGGGTTTGGCACGACCAGCAGACGCGACTCACGGGCGTGCCGCGCGTTTTGGTGGTTCAATTGAGGAGGGGCCATGAGGCGCGGCAGCCCGTGTGGGTCGAAGAGCAACTGAGGCTGCATGGGCTTCCCCAGATGCAGCTGGTTGTGTACCACAATGGGCAAACAGTGCATACCGGTCACTATACGACGTTGTGCCGCGTCCCTGACGGGGGCTACGTTTTGTTTGACGACGACAAGCCGCCGCGCAGGATGCGAGGCGAGCCGGCGCACGTGAAGCCGAAGGAGGCGTACATGGCGGTGTACTGTCGCATGGGGCGCAGTCAGGGGCAGAGCGCCGACGCGGGTGCGCCAGGGGTTGGCGGGGCGCCAGATGAGCAGAGCGGTGGAGGGGGGGGGCGGGGCAGGCATCGGGGGTGTGGGGGCTGGCGGGAGTGAGGTGACTGGCGTCGGTGGCGGTGGCGCCGGCGGCGCGAGCGCCTCGGGTCTCGGCGCGCGTTGCCGCGCTGCGGGGCGGCAGCCTGCAGAGGTCGCGGCGGAGAGAGAGGCGGGGTCGAGCGTGCGGGCGCCGGTGCCGGTCCGGGCGGGTGCCCCGCTTACGCCGGAGCGCGAAGGGGGCGATGGTGTCCTCAGCTCGCCGGCCACGGCCAGGCGCGGGCGGCGGAAGACTCCGGCTTCGCCGTCCGGGGAGATGCGCGGCGTCGATGCCGGCGGGGTCGCCGGGAGTGGCGCGGCGACGGCGAAGGGCGGGGTGCTCGGCGCCGCGCGTGCCGTGGGCGCGGCGGGCGGCCCGGGCGCGAGCGGCGGGGTCGCTGCGGGGTTGGGCTCTGTGCGCGGCGGAGGAGGGGGAGGGGGAGGAGGAGGGGGGGGTGCGGGACGAGGAGGGGGAGGTGTGCGAGGAGGTGGAGGAGGGGGTGGAGGGGGGTGGGCCGCGGGCTCGCCCGTCGGGGCTGCGCCGCATTCCGCAGCGAGGCGCGCGCGGAGGCAGAGGGCGGCGTCGCCGTCTGGCGCGGGCTGCGCCTCCGCTGGCGACGGAGTCGGTGGTCGCGCCGAGACGAGGCTGGGTGGCGGCGCCAATGGCGCGGTAGAGTCTGGGGACGTTGGCGGAGGGAACGATGGTGCCGCTGGGAGAGATGCGCGAGGTGGGGGCGGCCTTGCGAAGCTGCGTGCGGGCGGCAAAGTCCGCGGCAAAGCGGGGGGGCACGCGGCTGCGTCGGGCGACGCAGAGGTGGCTGTGGAGGAGCCGGGAGTCTGCGCGGGGAGAGGATTGCCGGGGGCGGCCAGGGCGTCCGCGCCAGGGGGGAGAAAGCCGGAGACTGTGCCAGAGGCAGTGGCTCCGCGCTGGTCTGCCCGGCTGGCGGCGCAATCTGCGCCTGGCGCGGTCGCGGGTGAGGGGGCGGGGGCGGGCGAGGGCGCGTTTGTTCGCGCGGGGGTGCTGCTGCGCCCGAAGCGCGTGGAGCGGGCGGAATCTTCGCGCGGAGGCGGCGCCGACCGAGTGGTGACAGGTTTCGGTTCAGAAAGGGACGAGGACTTGGCTGCTTTCCAGCGCGGCCGCGCTCGGGCGGATGCGACGCGCGCGTCGCAGCGGGTGTCGGGGGGGACCCGGGGGTTGGCCGTGGACATGCAGGGGAATGAGCTGGATCGGTCGGCGGGGTCCGCCTGGCATTCGGGCCGATAGGACAGGGCTGGGCAAGGATTTTGGGTTTCGAAGAGGAAATGAAGGGGAGGAGTGTGTGTGTGTGTGTGTGTGTGTGTGTGTGTGTGTGCGTGCGTGCGTGCGTGTGTGTGTGTGTGTGTTGTGTGTGTGTGTGTGTGGTGTTGTGGTGTGTGTGTGTGCGTGGGTGGGTTGGAGGTGGTGGTGGGAATGGGGATTGGATGGGAGGTGGGGTGGGGTTGGGGGGGGGCGAGGGGAAGGGCGGCGGGGGGGGGTGGGGGGGGGGGGCCCCACGGTGGGGGCCTTGGAATGGAAAGCAAGGCTGTGCTGCGAGTTGCGACTGACTGGAGCGGAGGGATGGCTGGCCCCGTAGTGCGGCGGTCCCTCCCCCCTCTGGAGCGCTGGCGCGGAGAGGGGGGTGCGTTGGTTGGAAGGGCTGGATCTCCGCGCTGCGGCGCCGATCGAGTGGTGCATGGCAGTAGTCAGCGCGGAGATGGGGAGGAATGCGCTGAATCCAGCGGCGTTGCCCGTGTAATGTGCATGTGTGTGTGTGTGTGTGCGTGTGTCTGTGCGTGTTTGTGTGTGTGTGCGTGTGTGTGTGTGTGTGTGTGTGTGTGTGTGTGTGTGTGTGTGTGTGTGTTTGTGTGTGTGTGAGTGCGTGTGCGTGTGTGTGCGTGCGTGTGTGTGTGTGTGTGTGTGTGCGTGTGTCTGTGCGTGTTTGAGTGTGTGTGTGTGTGTGTGTGAGAGTGCGTGTGCGTGTGTGTGCGTGCGTGTGTGTGTGTGTGTGTGTGTGGGCGTGTGTGTGTGCGTGTGTGTGTGTGTGTGTGTGTGTGCGCTCACGGCGCTGGCGCCGCCTGCGCCCCCCTCCCCTCCTCCCCCCCCCGCCCTTTCCTCCGGCGCTCCGCGAGGGCGGAGTGGTTGGAGTGGAGGGAGGGCCGGCCCCGAAATGGGGCGGTGCCTCCCCCCTCCGGAGCGCCGGCAGGGAGGGCGGGGAGGGGGAGGGGGGGCGCGCGGAGGCGGCAGAGGGTCGCGGGGGTGGAGAGCGCTGACCAGCGTGGGGATCGGTTTGTAAGGGCGACGTCATCAGTGTGTCCGTGTCCGTGGGTGTTGTGTGTGTCTGTGTGTGTCTGTGTGTGTTGTGCGTCTGGGAGGTGTGTGTGCTCGTGTGTGTGTGTGTGCGTGCCTGTGTCTGTCTTTGTCCGTGTGTGTATGTGTGTGTGTGTGTGTGTGTGCGTGCGTGCGTGCGTGTGTGTGTGTGTGTGTGTGTGTGTGTGTGTGTAAGTGTGTGTGTGTGTGTGTGTGCGTTTGTGTGCGTGTGTGTGTGTGTGTGTGTGCGCGTGCGTGTGTGTGTGTGTGTGTGCTCGTCTTTGTATGCGTTTATGTGCATGTGTGTGTGCGTGTGTGTATGCGTGCAAGTGTGATTATGTGTGTGTGCGCGCGCGTGTGTGTGTGTGTCTGCGTGTGTATGTGTGCGTGTGTGCATGTGTGTGCGTGTGTGTGTCTGCGTGTGTGTGTGTGTGCTTGTGCGCGTCTGTGTGAGTGTGTGTGTGTGTGTGTGCGTGTGTGTTTATGTTTGCGTGTGTGTGTATGTGCGTTGTCTGTGCTTGTTTTACACCGTGTCGTGGTATGCGCATTTGCGCATTAGTGCGGGCTTGCGCGGGTGTGTGGTGTGTGTGTGTGGTTTGTGTGTGTGTTCGGGCGCGCGGGTGCGTGTGTGTGCGTTGGTGTTTGTGTTGTGTGTGTGCGTGCGTGTGTGTGTGTGTGTGTGTGTGTGTGTGTGTGTGTGTGTGTGTGTGCGTGCGTGCGTGCGTGGGTGTGCGTGTGTGTGTGTGTGTGCGGGTGTGTTTATGTTTGCGTGTATGTGCATGTGTGTGTGTGTGTGTGCGTGTTTACGTGTGCGTGTATGCGCATGTGCTTGCTTGCGTGTGTGTGTGTGTGTGTGTGTTCGGTTGCGTGTGCGTGTGTGTGTGCGTGTGTGTGCGTGTGTGTGTGCGTGGGTGTGCGTGTGTGCGTGTGTGTGTGCGTGCGCGCGCGGTGCTGGCGCCGCCTGCGCCCCCCTCCCCTCCTCCCCCTCCGCCCTTTCCTCCGGCGCTCCGCGAGGGCGGAGTGGGCGGAGTGGAGGGAGGGCCGGCCCCGACATGGGGCGGTGCCTCCCCCCTCCGGAGCGACGGCGGGAAGAGCGGGGGGCGGGGCGCGCAGGGGCGGCAGGGGGGTCGCGGGGGCGGAGAGCGCTAACCAGTGTGGGGATCGGTGTGTAAGTGCGACGTCGTCAGTGTGTCCGTGTCTGTGGATTGCGGGTGTGTGTGTGTGTGTGTGTGTGCGTGTGTGTGTGTGGGTGTGTGTGTGTGCGTGTGCGTGTGCGTGTCTGGCAGGTGTGTGTGGGCGCGCGTGTGTGTGTGTGTGTGGCTGTGTCTGCGTTTGTCTGTTTGTGTGTGTGTGTGTGAGCGTGTGTGTGTGCGTTTGTGTGCGTGTGTGCGCGCGCGGTGCTGGCGCCGCCCGCGCCCCCCTCCCCCCCCTCCCCCCCCTCCCCATCCTCCCTCCCCCCCGGCGCTCCGCGAGGGCGGAGTGGTTGGAGTGGAGGGAGGGCCGGCCCCGACATGGGGCGGTGCCTCCCCCCTCCGGAGCGCCGGCGGGAAGGGGGGGGGCGGGGTGCGCGGGGGCGCGCGCGAGGATTTCGCGGGGGATTGAGAGCGCTGAGCAGCGGGGGGATGGGTTTGTGAGTGCGAAGGCGTCGGTCCGTCTGTATCTGTAGATGTTTGCGTTTGTGTGTGTGTGTGTGTGTCTGGCAGGCATGTGTGTGTGTGTGTGTGTGCGTGTGTGTGTGTGTGTGGCCGCGTCTGTGTGTATGTGTGTGTGTGCGTGTGCGTGTGGGTGTGTCTGTGTCTGTGTCTGTGTTAGTGTCTGTATGCGCGCGCGCGCGCGCGTGTGTGTGTGTGTGTGTGCTTGTTTTTTTTTTGTGTGTGTGTGTGTTTGAGTGCGTGTGTGTGCGTGTGTGTGCGTGTGTGTGTGTGTGTGTGTGTGTGTGCGCGTGCGTGTGTGTGCATGTGTGTGCGTGAGGGGTGCCGGTGCGTGAGTGAGCGCGCGTGGTTGTGAGTGCGTGCGCGCGTGAGATTGTATTTATTCGCGTGCGCGCGTATGTGCGTGCGCGCGCTCGTGCCCGGTGCGTTGCCGCGCCGGCTGACGTCGATCCTATTTTCGCATGCTTGTCCATCTGTACATGTCTACATACAGGTGCGCTGCCACGGAAGCATCGCTCTCGCGCGCTGGAAGACGCCTTGAAACTCATACATGTATGTGTTCATTCTATTATTGGAAATAAATTCACCGTGCGCATTCGAGACATATGCATGGACTTATGACACGTGGCTAGGAGCTCTACGAGGTCCCCGGCGGTAACCAGGTTGACGGTTTACCGCCGGCGCCCAGTCACCGTGCGGCATTGCGCGCTGAGCTTCGCTATCCAGGTTTTGGACGCTTACAAGTTGCTGAATTCCGGGGATCTCAAGAGCTACGGGTGACTTTGAAGGCCAAAAAGCAGGCAGGCGGGAACGGCCGTTTCGAGTCATCTTGATACGCGCTGTCGGTTTTCTCAAGATAACTCGAGCTTCAGGACATCTACAGAGCTGGTCAGCACAGCTAATGCATTCAGAATGATCAGGCGCGTTCGCCTGTTGAATCCAGAGGTCTGAACTCGGTCTGCTAGCCGAGCTAGGGTCGCAAACCTATTCGTATTATTCGAGTCATTGTAGCAGACGCTCTCGGTTTTTCGTACTTAACTCGATCTGTAGGGCAGCCACAGAGCTGATACTCACAGAAATCGATTGAGAATTATCAGGCGCGCTCGTCTGTTGAATCAAGAGCTCTGAACTCGGCCTGCTCCCCGAGCTAGGTTCGCGAACCTATTGGTATTGTTCGAGTCATCTTGAGAAGTGCTCTCGGTTTTCTGTACTTGAATCGTGCTGGAGGGGGCTACAGTGCTGCTGGTCACAGGAATCGATTTCGAGACATCAGGCGCGTCCGTTCGTCGAACCGAGAGCTCGGAACTCGGTCTGCTGCTCGAACGAGATCCGCGAAACTGTTGTATTATTCGAGTCATCCTGAGAGGTACTCTCGGTTTTCTGCACTTAACTCAGGCTGTATGGGGGGCTGCAGAGCTGGTAATCACAGGAATCGATCCGCAGACATCAGACGCGTCCGCCTGTCGCATTCAGAGGTCTGAACTCGGTTTCATACTCGAGCTCGATTGGAAAACTGTTCGTTTGTTTTGTTGAGTCTATAATCGCTTGGGCTGAAAAACTAGTCGTTCTCTGAAATTCTTTTCCACATTATATATTGTCAGGAAGCTCTACGAGTCCCCCGGCGGTAAGAAAGGTTGACGGTTTACCGCCGGCGCCCAGTTGCTGTAATTCCGGGGATCTGAAGAGCTAAGGGACAAGAAATCTCGATGGACCTTTTGGTGACTTAACTCGTAGAGCTTCCCTTAGCTAGTTATAGCTGGAAGCTAAGAGTAATTCCGGCGCGTCTGGAGAGCTAGTTGGCAAGAAAAATCTCGACGGACCTTTTGGTGACTTTTGGTCGGTTGAAAATTTCGTTCTCGAAATTTGACCATTCGTTAGAGCTCTAGTATTTTTTCCCATGATATTCGATCTTATTCCCGCTCGCCATCTTGATCTCAGCTCGATCGGGTAACTTTGAAGGCCAAAAAGCAGGCAGGCGGGAACGGCCGTTTCGAGTCATCTTGATAGGCGCTGTCGGTTTTCTCAAGATAACTCGAGCTTCAGGACACCTACAGAGCTGGTTAGCACAGCTAATGCGTTCAGAATGATCAGGCGCGTTCGCCTGTTGAATCCAGAGGTCTGAACTCGGTCTGCTAGCCGAGCTAGGGTCGCAAACCTATTCGTATTATTCGAGTCATTGTAGCAGACGCTCTCGGTTTTTC
This sequence comes from Prorocentrum cordatum, assembly GCA_963575745.1. Lineage (NCBI taxonomy): Eukaryota > Dinophyceae > Prorocentrales > Prorocentraceae > Prorocentrum > Prorocentrum cordatum. Next base: position 16,635 of record CAUYUJ010003744.1, read on the forward strand.
GTACTTAACTCGATCTATAGGGCAGCCACAGAGCTCATACTAACAGAAATCGATTGAGACTTATCAGGCGCGTTCGTCTGTTGCATCAAGAGCTCTGAAATCGGCCTTCTCTCCGAGCTAGGTTCGCGAACCCATTCGTATTGTTCGAGTCATCTTGAGAAGTGCTCTCGGTTTTCTGTACATAAATCGTGCTGGGGGAGGGCTATAGCTCTGCTGGTCACAGGAATCGATTTCGAGACATCAGGCGCGTCCGTTCGTCGAACCGATCGCTCGAAACTCGGTCTGCTGCTCGAACGAAATCTGCGAAACTGTTTTTGTTAGAGTCATCTTTGGAGGTTCATAAGCGAAAACTGGTCGTTCTCTGAAATTCGTTTCCACATTATATATTGTCAGGAAGCTCTACGAGTCCCCCGGCGGTAAGAAAGGTTGACGGTTTACCGCCGGCGCCCAGTTTGGTTGGTTAACAATTCTGTTCTTAAACTTTGACCATTCGTTAGAGCGCTAGTATCTTTCTCATGATATTCGATCTTATTTCCGCTCGTTATCTTGATCTCAGCTCGATGGGGTAACTTTGAAGGCCAAAAAGCAGGCAGGCGGGAACGGTCGTTTCGAGTCATCTTGATACGGGCTGGACGCTCTCTGTTTTTCGTAATAACTCGATCTGTAGGGCAGCCAGAGAGCTGATATTCACAGAAAGATATTTCAGAATTCATTTCGAGAACCTAGATTTTTCGCACCTGTAAACGACTATAAGAGTCTCTCTGTCTTAGTATCAGCTCTGTAGCGCATGTTTACTATCAAAACACTTGAAGAAACCATCTTCATGTCGACACGAAAAAACGATCTTTTCTTTTTGTTGGAAATGCTTCTAGAAGTTCTCTCTTACGACTGCGAGCACTGTTAGGCGTGAAATGAGCTCTACGACGTTCCCGGGTTCCGGGTTGACGGTTTACCGCCGGATCCCATTATCTCTGTCCCTAAAGGCTCTCTTCGCTCCTCGGGTAATCAGCCTCGTTAACGCGAACAACCTCACCTCTGGTGAAACAGCCGGCTGACGCGAACGCGCCAGCCCTGCAGCGAAAACCACCGAAGGCGCGCGGAAACGGGCACGGCTCTCTGTGAAAGGGGGGAGGGGGGGGGGAAAGAGAGGGAAAGAAGGAAGGAGGGAAGCAGGGAGAGGGAGAAGCACAGCAGCAGACAGAAGACGACGAGGGGGAGAAGAGGGGCGGGAAGGAGGGAGAAGGGCCGAGCCCTGGATCGGCAATCGCGCCAAAAAAGCGCGCGCGAGGTGATCCACACCCGGCGGCCAGAGGAGAGGAGGAGGGAGGAGGAGAAAACGGCGACCGAACGAACGACAGCAGAGAAGGGGAAAAACAAGAGGGAACGGGAAGACAAAGGGGGAGAGAGAGAGAGGGAGGGAGCCGGATTAGCCGTGCCAGTCTCGAAAAACCTCACAGGGTGGCGTGCGAGCGGGATCCGCCAAGACAATGATGCATCCCAGTCTGCGTAGCCGTGCTGCGCCCGGAACACAACGAAAGCCTGCAATCGAGATTGAAATTCGCGGACAGAGTTGGCGGCGACTATAAACTCTGGCAGGATGTTGTACAAACGTACGCCGCCAAGAGCAGAGCGAAGGAGGAAGTCTTGAGCTCGAAGATCGCACGGGTCACACAGGCGGCGGTGGTGGCGAAGCCGGGAACGAGGAGGAGGAGGAGAGGGATCGACGCGAAAGAAACTGTGGAAAGAATTGGGACCAAGACCTAAGACAGAACGATGAATTACACCAAGAATCGCAATGTCCCTCCGCGTACAGAGAGGGGCGAGAATGTAGATTACCAAAGCCTCCAATTCTGTGAGACTAACGGAACGCAAAAATCGCTTTTGCACGTTGTCGAGCATCTCAAGAGCGGTGCTAGTAGCGTGGGCTATAGCAGGCGTGCGATATTCAACGAATGAAACAGCGTGGCTTTTATATAGCAAGACCATCTCGTGCAGAGAGTGATATCGGCGAGCGTGCAAAAGACACATTATTCGAGAATGACATGCTGCTGCGCACTGTTCGATCGCCTTCGTCATGCCAAGCTGACAATCGAAAACGACCCCCAGAATCTTAAACTCGGAAGAATCCCCGGGTCGCCTGGCAAGAATGTGCGTGCTTTCCTTGCTGGCGTCAAACACAACGCAATTGGCACGACCCCAACGATGCAGTGTGGATTGGCAATCGCGGAGAGAAGCGTGAATGCTGGCATCGCTCACGTGGGCACCGAATGTTTTGACAGCGTTCAAATCGTCGGCAAAAACTATATCATCGAAGCCTGTCTCGGAGACTGCGCCGGAAGCATCAGCGAAGAAAACGTTCCAAAGAATAGTGCCCCAAACTGTTCCTTGGAACACCATGTCCAGCATTTGAAACATGTCAGACAAGGCACCGTTAACTACAACCCGGGCTGTCCGGGGAGCCAACCAACTGCGAATTACTTGAAAGATTGGCTCGGGTATCGGAGCGGCGGCAAGCTTACGCAAAAGAATTTCTGTCTTCACCCGGTCGAAAGCACCGGACACGTCAGAGCGATATAAGCCAATTCTCTGGCCGCGAGAAAATGCAATTAAACAGTGCAAAACTAACCAAAGCACGGCGTCTCGAGCGCCCTTGCCAGGAGTGTAAGCGTACTGCGAAGCTCCATAAAATCCGTTCGAAATTAAACGGGGCACAAAAGAATTGCACAGAAGTCGCTCCATTGCCTTGGACATCTGAGACGTGAGGTGGATACCACGATAATTCGCAGCATCGTGTGCAGATTTTCTTTTGAATAAAGGGTGGATCCAATGCTCTGTCCAACACCTCGGCCATGCACCTGTGGACACAATGCGGCGTGCAAGCTTCACGAATGGAATCGTGAGCTCCCGGCTGCAGATCTTGAGAAGACGGGCCGGGACTCCATCCGGACCAGTGCCACTGTCGAACCTAAGAGCAGACAGCACTCGCTTCGCACTGCGAGAACTGATCGGAATAAACCTCGAGGCCACTAAATTATTAGATTGCTGGCCGGAGAACTCGTTGATTTCCGGCTCTGGCACGGACCATCTAGAAACGAATTCGTCAGCGAAAAGTTGTGCTTTGCTTTGGGGTTCCAACACCCAGGCGCCTGCATTGGAGCGCAAGGGAGGAGAGGAAGACTTACAAGATTTATTGCACAAGGTTTTGCTTAGTTGCCACCATCGCTTGGACCCTCTGCGGAGTGACCTCAACTGCCGTCGCGTCCGAAGAATATACCGTTGAAAAGCTCGCAACAGACCAGCGCTACACCTTTGAGATGCAATTGGGAAGTGCGGCGTTCCTACTGCTGCTACTTTATCTCGCACAAGCGCCAAAGACGGCTCGTCCAGCCAGGGATGCGAACCCCTCAAAGAGATCGTGCTCCTAGGGATGTGCTGCCGCATCAAATCAAGCAAAAAACGAGTCAGAGCTAACGCTGCTGCATCGGGAGCAAATCCGTCGATCCAGCTCCACTGCGAATTCCGGACAGCTCTCCGTATAGCGCCCCAGTTAGCACGACTGTAGATCCAACATTCCCGCTGAACACTCGAAACAGTGAGTGCCGGCAGCGTGACAGAGCAAAGAACAACACTGTGATCGGCGATTTGTGGCGCGACAGAGCAAGAGATGAGGTCAGGCATGTCAGTGAGAACAAGATCTAACAAATGTTGCTGCCGCGTAGGCTGTCGAACTTTTTCGAAGAATCCGTGCTCTACACACCACGTCCGAAGAAATCTGCCCTCTGGAGTTGTCCTGTTCGAAAAACGCAACCATTCGCGATGATGCACATTGAAATCTCCTACAAAAACGGCCCCAATGGCGAGGTGAGAGAGGCTGGCCCACTCCGTAGCTAGGGCTTCCAAGCTCTGCACGTCTCCGTAACAAGGTGGCCGGTGCAGTCCTGCACACAAGACCGGACCGCAATCTGAATGGAATAAAAACCATGCAATCTCAGCGGAGGTGGAAGGAGGAAGAGGGGAGAACAAATGAATGTGAGAATCACGGGCGAAAACCAAGACTCCGCCACCGGAGGAATTTCTGTCTCTGCGGCACAATATGGAGTAAGAGGCAAGAGAGGGGGAAGGACAAGAATCATCCAACTTCGTCTCATTCAGACATACAATCGATGGCAATTCTGGCAAAATCGTGAGGCGAGCTTCCAATTCATTTTTGTGAGAGGCAAACCCGTCCACATTGACATGGCAAATGGTGAGGCAAAACGCATCGAGGGACAGTGAGGAGCTGGATTCTCGCAGCTCCCTGCCCCGAGGCGGTGTATTGGAAGAAACTTGAAAATAGTCGCGCAATGAACGCTGTGTACGAGAATGGGGAACAGAAGGAAAAGAAAGAACGGGAAGAGGGGAGGAGGGGGGAGGAGGACCTGCGACAGCGTTACTGCGTAAATGACCCTGCCTTCGGAGCACGGCCTCGTACGAACGAGGGCCGCGACGACGAAGACGCCTTGGTCCCGGGGGCCGCTCACAAACGGCTTCGCCGTGGGCGGGTCTCAGTGCGAGCAATGCGTCACTATCTGAGCTGGCCCCCCCGCTTCCCTACTGAGGAAGCGAGAGGCGCAAAAACGGATGCTTAAAAAAACCTTGCAAATCACCTGGGCCCTGCTCAAACGCAACCGTTTCGCCCACCTTCACGACGCGCGTGTGCCACTCGATCTTGGCATCCTGGCCGGTCTCTGTCTTCAGCAACTCGGCGGCTTTACGTAGAGCCCAGTCCCTGGCCAAGTTGACTTGCGACTTGGCGGGCTTGATGGCGATGGCCCGGCCCGACAGCTGAGGGAAGACGAACCGATGCATCTTTGCGACGTCCAAGAACTTCGAGGCATCCTGCGGCGAGGAGAATTCCATGAATGAAGCACGGGTGGCCTTTTGACTATTCCTTGGTCCAGAGAAGAAGTGACCAACAGCCCCGACAGGAACATTCTGAAGCGAAGCAACGTAGCGATTTATCTCCTGACCACGCACCGCCAAGTCATCTCCATCAAATCCAATAAAGGCGACGCGTCGGTTGGAAATATCCATTGCACTCAACAATGAAAGGTGTCTCTTGCTCGAACCAGTTCCCGAAGAAGACTCAAGGCGCTCCATACGATCCCTCAAATCCTGCATTTCGTCTTTCAATGGATCGACGGCCACTGCAATGGCCTCTTTAGTCTCGTTTGTGATTCTGCTATACATCGAAATCATAGCAGTATTGGTGGCCATATTGGAGTTCATATGCTTCAATGCATCGAATAACGCCTTTTCGCCAGCTGATGCCTCTGCCGGGAACGCAGGAAGGGCTGGTGCCGGCTGGGGGACGAAACCCGCACCAGGAACACCACCCGGGGGGACGGAACCCACGCCCGGGGCCAGGGGGATAACACCCACTCCTGGCGCGCCCTCACTGGGACCACCAGCAGAACTGGTCCCGGGAGCCGCATGCATGCCACCCGAAGGGCCATTGCACGCACCGGAACCGCCACCCGCAGGGCCAGGTCCGGGAGCGGCCGCCACAAAAGTAGCAGCGCTCAGCTCACCACCGGGACTGCCTCCCATGCAAGTCCCGGGAGCCGCATGCACGCCACCCAAAGGGCCTTTGCATGCACCGGAACTGCCTTCCAATAGGCCGGTTCCGGGAGCAGCCGCTGCAGATGCAACGGCGCTCGGCTCTACGTTCCCGCTCCCGACGCCTGGAAAGGCGGGCGCGGGAGTAAACTCCACCTTCGATTGACTCTCACACGCGTCCATCACGTCATCGGTACGAAGTTTTTTCTGTTCCGGCGTGCCCCCAGGCGAACGAGCCAGGGCAGCTTTCACAGCATTAGCACGATCTGACAATCGACTCAACGGCCCCTTCCCGACACCTGTACTGGAATTTATCCCGAATATGCTCTGGGTAAGGTCAGTTGCCTCGCCAGGGAGAGCGGCAGCAGCAGCGCCAGACATTGCGAACTAGCACAACCGAGGTGTATAAGGTGGTTGACCGCCCCGGCGACAGGCAAAAGATGTACCTTGACCGCCCCGGCGACAGGCAATGAAAGCTTCTGAGCTCGTGCCACAACGGCTTGAGCCAAAATGGCTTGAGCTCGTGCCAAAACGGCTGAGCTCGTGCCACAACGCTACCAAGTTGCTCGAAGCTTAAGAGTAATTCTGGGGCGCTGGAGCTAGTTGGCAAGAAACATCTCGACCTTTTGCTGACTTTTGGTCGGTTGAACATTTTTTTCTCAAAATTCAACCATTTGTTAGAGCTCTAGTATTTTCTTCCCGTGATATTCGATCTTATCCCCGCTCGCGCCATCTTGAGAGGTACTGTCGATTTAGGCACGTAACTGGAGCTGTAGGAGAGCTACAGAGCTCGCAAAGAAGACAATCCAGAAGCATCGGCGGCGTTCGGCTGTAGCATCGAGAGGTCTGAAATCGCTTGGGCTGAAAAACTGTTCGTTCTCTGCATTTTTCTTTCCACATTATATATTAGCAGGAAGCTTTACGAGTGACCCGGCGAAAGAAATGTTGACGGTTTACCGCCGGCGCCCAGTCTACGCCTGCCTGCACGCGTGCAGGCACGGGTGGAAGCGTTGCTGGCAGCGCTTCAGAGACGCTGCAGGGGAGCCCTCAAAGCCCTAGAAGAGCTTCACGAGAGCTCCCTGATCGTAGAGCTCATTGGCATCGATGAGCTAGAGGAATAACTCGTAGAGCTTCCCTTAATGAGTTGTTGCTAGAAGCTTAAGAGTAATTCCGGGGCGCTGGAGAGCTAGTAACTCGTAAAGCTTCCCTCAGCAAGTTATTGCTGGAAGCTTAAGAGTAATACCTCGTAGAGCTCTCATGTAAGAGCTGGAGGAATTCGGCGACAGGGTGAAGCTAGTTGGCGAAATAACTCGTAGAGCTTCCCTTAGCAAGTTATTGCTGGAAGCCTAAGAGTAATTCCGGGGCGCTGGAGAGCTAGTTGGCAAGAGAAATCTCGACAGACCTTTTGGTGACTTTTGGTCGGTTGAAAATTCTGTTCTCGAAATTGAACAATTCGTAAGAGCTCTAGTATTTTTTCCCGTGATATTCGATCTTACTTGCCATCTTGATCTCATCTCGATCGGGTATCTTTTACTGCCAAAAAGCACGCGGGCGGGATCGGCCGTTTCAAGTCATCTTACACAAGATGACGGTGTTCTGAACATAACTCGAGCTCTAGGACAGCTACAGAGCTGGTGAGCACAGCTAATCGATTCAGAATGATCAGGCGCGTTCGCCTGTTGAATCCAGAGGCCTGAACTCGGTCTGCTAGCCGAGCTAGGTCAGCAAATCTATTCGTATTACTCGAGTCCTCTTGACAGACGCTCTTGATTTTCTGTAACGGCTACAGAGCTGATAGGACAGAAACCGATTCAGAATCATCAGTGGCAGTTGTCTGTTGAATCCAGAGCTCTGAACTCGGTCTGGTGCCCGATCTAGAATCGCGAAACCATTCGTATTGTTCGAGTCATCTTGAGAAGTGCTCTCGGTCTTCTGCACTCAACTCGGGCTGAGGGGGGCTACAGTGCTGGTGGTCACAAGAATCGATTTAAAGACATCGGGCGCGTCCGTCTGTCGAATCCAGAGCTCGGAACTCGGTCTGCTGCCCGAACTAGAATCGCGAAACTATTCTATGTCATCCTGAGAGGTGCTGTCGGTTTTCTGTACTTAACTGGGCTGTAGGCGGGGCTACAGTGCTGGTAGTCACAGGAATCGGTTCGCAGACATCAGATGCGCCCGCCTGTCGCATTCAGAGGTCTGAACTCGGTTTGATACTTGAGCTGGGTTTCCAACCTATTCGTTTTGTAGAGTCATCTTGAGAGGTGCTGTCGATTTACGCACGTAACTCGAGGAGAGCTACAGAGCTCGTAAACAAGACAATCCAAAAGCATTGGGGGCGTTCGGCTGTTGGATCGAGAGGTCTGAAATCGCTTGGGCTGAAAAACGATTCGTTCTCTCCATTTTTTCCACACTATATATTGTCAGGAAGCTCTACGAGTCCCCCGGCGGTAAGAAAGGTTGACGGTTTACCGCCGGCGCCCAGTTTTGAAAAGGGACGCGATCATATCATCCGCGGCCTGGCTCAGCCGATTTTGCAGCTCTAATCATTCGTTTTGGCTGATAATTGCGCAGAGCGAAGCTTTGCATCACAGAAGTTGCCTTTCGAATTCTTAGCTCATTCCGTCGACAAATTCTTCTGAGGGAAGCCAGGAACCTGACTTCAGATTGACATAAAAAATTGGAAATTGAAGATTCGAAGAAAATCTACTGCGAAGTTCTCTGCTTCGATTGGGCACTCTCACGCGTAGAATGAGCTGGGCGTTTGGCTCGGGCAGGCTTCGACGGAGCCTTCACTGCCCGTCAAACCGCAAAAAACCAGGTTGTCGGTTCACCGCCGGCGCCAGTTCCGGGGCGCTGGAGAGCTAGTTGGCAAGAAAAATCTCGACGGAACTTTTGGTGACTTTTGGTCGGTTGAAAATAACTCGTAGAGCTTCCCTTAGCAAGTGATTGCTGGAAGCTTAAGAGTAATTCCGGGGCGCTGGAGAGCTAGTTGGCAAGAAAAATGTCGACGGAACTTTTGGTGACTTTTGGTCGGTTGAAAAGGTTGTTCTCGAAATTCAACCATTCGTAAGAGCTCTAGTTTTCTTTCCCATGATATTCGATCTCATTCCCGCTCGCCATCTTGATCCCAGCTCGATCGGGTACATTTAACTTCCAAAAAGCAGGCAGGCGGGATCGGCCGTTTCAAGTGATCTTGACACGCGATGACGGTTTTCTGAACATAACTCGAGCTTTTCGACAGCTACAGAGCTGGTAAGCACAGCTAATCGATTCATAAGGATGAGGCGCGTGCGCCTGTTGAATCTAGAGGTCTGAACTCGGTCTGCTAGCCGAGCTAGGCCCGCAAACCTATTCGTATTATTCGAGTCACCTTGACAGACGCTCTCGGTTTTATGTACTTAACTCGATCTATAGGACAGCTACAGAGCTGAAACTTACAGAAACCGATTCAGAGTCATCAGTCGCATTTGTATGTTGCATCCAGAGCTGAACTCGGTCTGCTGCCCGATCTAGAATCGCGAAACTATTCGTATTATTCGAGTCATCTTGAGAAGTGCTCTCGGTTTTCTGCAGGCTGGGGGGGGGCTACAGTGCTGGTGGTCACAGTGGAGACATCAGGCGCGTCCGCCTGTCGAATCCAGAGCTCGGAACTCGGTCTGCTGCCCGAACTAGGTCCGCGAAACTATTCTATTGTTCGAGTCATCCTGAGAGTTGCTCTCGGTTTTCTGCACATAACTCGGGCTGTAGGGGGGCTGCAGGGCTGGTGATCACAGGAGTCGATTCGCAGACATCAGACGCGTCCGCCTGTCGCATTGAGAGGTCTGAACTCGGTTTGATTGTCGAGCTGGGTTCCCAAACTATTCATTTTGTTAGAGTTATCTTGAGAGGTGCTGTCGATTTACGCAGGTAACTCGGGCTGTAGGAGAGCTACAGAGCGCGCAAAGACGACAATCCAGAAGCATCGGGGGCGTTCGGCTGTTGCATCGAGAGGCCTGAATTGCTTGCGCTGAAAAACTATTCGTTCTCTGCATTTTTTTGCACATTATATATTGTCAGGAAGCTCTACGAGTCCCCTGGCGGTAAGGAAGGTTGACGGTTTACCGCCGGCGCCCAGTTTCTGCAAAAAAGCGTCGCGGCGGGATCGGCTGTTTCGAGTCATCTTGAGACGCGTTGTCGGTATTTTGTACTTAACTCGAGCTGTAGGGCAGCTACACAGCTCATTCTCACAGAAATCAATTGCGAATCATCAGGCGCGTTCGTCTGTTCCATCTAGAGGTCTGAATTCGGTCTGCTGCCCGAGCTAGATTTGCGAAACTATTCGTATTGTTCGAGTCATCTTGAGAAGTGCTGTCAGTTTTCTGCACTTAGCTCGGGCTGTAGGGGGGCTACAGGGCTCGTACTCACAGCAATCGATTCGGAGACATCATGCGCGTCCGCCTATTAAATCCAGAGCTCAGAACTCGGTGTGCTGCCCGAGCCAGGTCCGCAACACTATTCGTATTCTTCAAGCCATCTTGAGAGGTGCTGTCCGTTTTCTGCACTTAACTCGATCTGTAAGGGGGCTGCAGGGCTGGTCATCACTGGAATCAATTCGGAGACATCAGTCGCGTCCGCCTGTCGCATTTAGAGCTCTGAACTCGGTCTGCTGCCCGAGCTAGGTTCGCGAAACTATTCGTATTGTTCGAGTCATCTTCAGAGGTGCTGTCGGTTTTCTGCACTTAACTCGAGCTGTAGGGGGCTGCAGGGCTGGTAATCACAGGAATCGGTTCGAAGACTTCAGGTGGGTCCACTTGTTGCATTCAGAGGTCTGAACTCGGTCTGATACTCGAGCTAGATTCGCGAAACTGTTTGTATTGTTCGAGTGATCTTGAGAGGTGCTGTCGATTTTCGCACGTAACTCGGGCTTTAGGAGGGCTACGGAGCTCGTGCGCACAGAAAACGATCCAGAAGCATGAGGGGCGTTCGGCTGTTGCATCCAGAGGTCTGAAATCGCTCAGGTTGAAAAAATATTCGTTCTCTGCAATTTTTTCTGACACTATATATGGTCAGGAAGCTCTACGAGTCCCCCGGCGGTAAGAAAGGTTGACGGTTTACCGCCGGCGCCCAGTTTTGGTCTCGAAATTCAACCATTAGTTAGAGCTCTAGTATTTTTCCCATGATATTCGATCTTATTCCCACTCGCCATCTTGATCTCAGCTCGATCGGGTACCTTTTACTGCCTAAAAGCAGGCAGGCGGGATCGGCCGTTTGAAGTCATCTTGACACGCGATGCCGGTTTTCTGAACATAACTCGAGCTTTAGGACAGCTACAGAGCTGGTAAGCACAGCTAATCGATTCAGAATCATCAGGCGCGTTCGCCTGTTGATTCTAGAGGTCTGAACTCGGTCTGCTAGCCGAGCTAGGTCCGCAAAACTATTCGTATCATTCGAGTCAGCTTGATAGACGCTTTCGGTTTTCTGTACTTAACTCGAGCTATAGGACAGCTAGAGAGCTGATAATTAAAGAAACCGATTCAGAATCATCAGTCGCGTTTGTCTGTTGAATACAGAGCTCTGAACTCGGTCTGCTGCCCGATCTAGAATCGCAAAACTATTCGTATTATTCGAGTCATCTTGAGAAGTGCTCTCGGTTTTCTGCAGGCTGGGGGGGGGGCTACAGTGCTGGTGGTCACAGTGAAGACATCAGGCGCGTCCGCCTGTCGGATCCAGAGCTCGTAACTCGGTCTGCTGCCCGAACTAGGTCCGCAAAACTATTGTTCGAGTCATCCTGAGAGATGCTGTCGGTTTTTCTGCAATTAACTCGGGCTGTAGGGGGGCTGCAGGGCTGGTAATCACAGGCAGCGGTTCGCAGACATCAGACGCGTCCGCCTGTCGCATTCAGAGGTCTGAATTCGGTTTGATACTCGAGTTGGGTTGCCAAACTATTCCAATTGTTAGATTCATCTTAGGAGGTGCTGTCGATTTACGCACGTAACTCGGGCTATAGGAGAGCTACAGAGCTCGCAAAGAAGACAATCCAAGCATCGGGGGCGTTCGGCTGTTGCATCGGGAGGTCTGAAATCGCTTGGACAAACTATTCGTTCTCTGCATTTTTTCCACATTATATATATTGTCAGGAAGCTCTACGAGTCCCCCGGCGGTAAGAAATGTTGACGGTTTACCGCCGGCGCCCAGTTGGCAAGAAAAAATTCGACGGACTTTTTGATGACTTTTGGTCGGTTGAGAATTTTGTTCTCGAAATTCAACCATTCGTTAGAGCTCTAGTATTTTTTCCCGTGATATTCGATCTTGTTCCCGCTCGCCATCTTGATCTCAGCTCGATCGGGTACCTTTTACTGCCAAAAAACACTCGGGCGGGATCGGCCGTTTCGAGTCATCTTGATACGCGCTGTCGGTATATTGCACTTAACTCGAGATATAGGACAGCTACAGAGCTGGTAAGCAACCTCATCGATTCAGAATGATCAGGCGCGTTCGTCTGTTGCATCCAGAGGTCTGAAATCGGTCTGCTAGCCTAGCTAGGTCCGCAAACCTGAACGTATTATTCGAGTCATCTTGACAGGCGCTCTCGGTTTTATGTACTTAACTCGAGGTCTAGGACAGCTGCAGAGCTCATACTTACAGAAATCGATTCAGAATCATCAGTCGCGTTTGTCTGTTGAATCTAGAGCTCTGAACTCGGTCTGCTGCCCGATCCAGAATCGCGAAACTGTGAGTATTGTTCGAGTCATCTTGAGGGGTGCTGTCGGTTTTCTGCACTTAACTCGGGCTGTAGGGGGGCTACAGTGCTGGTGGTGACAGCAATCGATTCGGAGACAGCAGGCGCGTCCGCCTGTGAAATCGAGAGCTCGGAACTCTGTCTGCTGCCCGAACTCGATCCGCGAAACTGTTCGTATTGTTCGAGTCATCCTGAAAGATGCTGTCGGCTTTCTGCACTTAACTCGTGCTGTGGGGGCTGCAGGGCTGGCAATCACAGGAATCGATTCGGAGACATCAGACGCGTCCGCCTGTCGCATTCAGAGGTCTGAACTCGGTCTGATACTCGAGCTGAGTTTGCCAAGCTATTCGTTTTGTTCGAGTCATCTTGAGAGGTGCTGTCGATTTACGCACGTAACTCGGGCTGTAGGAGAGCTACAGAGCTCGCAAAGAAGACCATCCAGAAGCATCCGGGGCGTTCGGCTGTTGCATCGAGAAGTCTGAAATCGCTTGGGCTGAAAAACTATTCGTTCTCTGCATTTTTTCCACATTATATATTGTCAGGAAGCTCTACGAGTCCCCCGGCGGTAAGAAAGGTTGACGGTTTACCGCCGGCGCCCAGTTCCAGCGCGGGGTGGAGCTAGTACCTCGTAGAGCTCATGTGTTTGGAGAAGCGCATTGTGAGAAAAGAGCTCTACGAGGGTCCCGGCGGTAACCTGGTTGACGGTTTACCGCCGTTTCCCAGTAACTCGTAGAGCTTCCCTTAGCAAGTTATTGCTGGAAGCTTAAGAGTAACTCGTAGAGCTTCCCTTAGCAAGTTGTTGCTGGAAGCGTAAGAGTAATTCCGGGGCGCTGGAGAGCTAGTTGGCAAGAAAAATCTCGACGGACCTTTTGCTGACTTTTGGTGGGTTGAAAATTTCGTTCTCGAAATTCAACCATTCGTTGGAGCTCTAATATTTTTTCCCGTGATATTCGATCTTATTCCCGCTCGCCATCTTGATCTCAGATCGATCGGTTACATATTACTGTCAAAAAGCACTGCGGCGGGATCGGCCGTTTCGGGTCATCTTGACACGCGGTGGCGGTTTTCTGAACATAACTCGAGCTATAGAAGAGCCACAGAGCTGGTGAGCACACCTTATCGATTCAGAATGATCAGGCGTGTTGGCCTGTTGCATCCAGAGGTCTGAACTCGGTCTGCTAGCCGAGCTAGGTCCGCAAACCTATTCGTATTATTCGAGTCATCTTGACAGGCGCTCTCGGTTTTTTGTACTTACCTCGAGCTATATGACAGCTACAGAGCTGATACTTACAGAAACCAGTTCAAAATCATCAGTCGCGTTGTCTGTTGATTCCAGAGCTCTGGACTGGGTCTGCTGCCCGATCTAGAATCGCGAAACTATTTGTATTGTTCGAGTCATCTTGAGAGGTGCTGTCGGTTTTCTGTACTTAACTCAGGCTGAAGGGGGACTGCAGGGCTGGTAATCTCAGGAATCGATTCGGAGACATCAGGCGCGTCCGTCTGTCGAATCCAGAGCTTGGAACTCGATCTGCTGCCCAAACTAGGTCCGCGAAATTATTCGTATTGTTCGAGTCATCCTGAGAGGTGCTGTCGGCTTTCTGCAGTTAACTCGGGCTGTAGGGGGGGCTGCAGGGCTGGTAATCACAGGAATCGATTCGGAGACATCAGACGCGTCCCACCATTGCATTCAGAGGTCTGAACTCGGTCTGATACTCGAGCTAGGTTTGCCAGACTATTCGTATTGTTCGAGTCATCTTGAGAAGTGCTGTCGATTTACGCACGTAACTCGGGCTGTAGGAGAGCTACAGAGCTCGTATAGAAGACAATCCAACATCAGGGGCGTACGGCTGTTGCATCGAAAGGTCTGAAATCGCTTGGGTTAAAAAAGTACTCCTTCTCTACAATTTTTTCTGACATTATATATTGTCAGGAAGCTCTACGAGTCCCCCGGCGGTAAGAAAGGTGGGAGGAGAAAAGGACACTTGAGTCAAAATATTTGCGTTCCCAGTGGAAGTGGAAGGAGGCCTCGAAACTGACACGATTAGGCAGTACTAAGGGGCAGGCGACGGGTGAACATGCTTGGTGTTTCATGTTCCAGACGATATTTCCCTCGTTTGTGAATCTGGAGGATCGGTGGTGGAGGGCGTGCTCTTTCTCTTACTCTGACTTCGTTCAGTATTGCAGGCAGTTCCTGGAAGCTTGTACTTTGGGGTCTCTGTTTGACTTGTTTGTTGTCCGTGGAGGAACTGGAGGAAGAGGAGACTACATAAAGGAGAGGGGGGAGGAGATGTTGGCTCGTCCGTTGTCGGCGAAGGAGTCCGAGAAGCTGGCCCAGAGATTGGCCTCGAACAATGAACAGGAGCCGACTTGGGATCTGAGTGATGATGGGATCGGTCTTGAGCTGACGGGCGATTCGCTTCTTATCTGTAACTGGATCAATGGTCTCTGGAAGGTTGAGGGAGGAGAAGGAGGAGATGGGGCTTCTTATCGTAGGCGGGTGGCGAATATTATTTCTCTTTTGGAAGAGTTGGAGGAGGAAGGAATACGACCCCCCTCATGGGGCAACGACTTCATTCGACACATATATCGAGAGAGTAATACAGTAGCTGATGAACTTACCCACTTAGCACGGGAAGGCCAGATATTCAGAGAGCTGTTCCACCACCATATCTTTCGTCCTGATGTCCAAGACAACTTTCGAGTTATTGGCCTCCGCGGATCCTTCGACGGCGGAGTGTGTGCCCAAGGTGTGGGCGTTGGTTGGTTTCTGCAGATTGGATATATCCCTCGATTCCATGACCCTTACCCTGACCCTGAGCATAGAGATAAGAGAGCTCGTGTAGTCTCCCTCTTCCCCCAAGCCTCCTCTCCTTGTCCAATCATATGGGAAGTAGTAGGGCGTTGTGCACAGGCACTCCCCTCCCATAGCAGTATCACTGACGCTGAGCTTTCGGGTCTCGAGGGCCTCTTGCGGGCCGCAGCCCAGGTGGCCCAAGACCTCCAGCTGCAGAGAGACTAGGTCGTGGGGGCGCTGGGGCGCTGGGGCGCTCGGTGCCTGGTCAGCCTCCCCAAAAAAAAAGAAAGGTTGACGGTTTACCGCCGGCGCCCAGTAATTCCGGGGCGCTGGAGAGCTAGTTGGCTCGACAAATCTCGACGGAACTTTTGATGACTTTTGCTCAGTTGAAAATTATGTTCTCAAAATTTGAACATTCGTTTGAGCTCTAGTATTTTTCCCGTGATATTCGATCTTATTCCCGCTCGCCATCTTGATATCAGCTCGATCGGGTACCTTTTACTGCCAAAAAGCACACGGGCGGGATGGGCCGTTTCGAGTCATCTTGATACGCGCTGTCGGTATATTGGACTCAACTCGAGATACAGGACAGCTACAGAGCTGGTAAGCACACCTTATCGATTCAGAATGATCAGGCGCGTTCGCCTGTCGCATCCAGAGGTCTGAACTCGGTCTGCTAGCTGAGCTAGGTCCGCAAACCTGTTCGTATTATTCGAGTCATCTTGACAGACGTTGTCGGTTTTTGCACTTAACTCGAGCTGTAGCACAGCTACAGAGCTGATACTTACAGAAGCCGATTCAGAATCATCGGGCGCGCTTGTCTGTTAATTCAGAGCTCTGAACTTGGTCTGCTGCCCGAGCTAGGTCGCGAACTATTCGTACAGTTCGAGTCATCTTGCGAGGTGCTGTCGGTTTTCTGCACTTAACTCGGGCTGTAGGGGGGCTACAGGGCTCATAATCACAGGAACCGATTCGGAGACATCAGGCGTGTTCGCTTGTCGCATTTAGAGGTCTGAACTCGGTCTGCTACTCGAGCTAGGTTCGCGAAACTATTCGTATTGGTCGAGTCATCTTGGGAGGTGCTGTCGGTTTTCTGCACTTAACTCGGTCTGTAGGGGGGCTGCAGGGGGCATAATCACAGGAATCGATTCGGACATCAGGCGCGTCCGCCTGTCGCATTCAGAGGTCTGAACTCGGTTTGCTACTCGAGCTAGGTTCGCAAACCCATTCGTATTGTTCGAGTTATCTTGACAGGTGCTGTCGATTTTCGCACGTAACTCGGACTGTAGGAGAGCTACACAGTTGATGCGCACAGAAACTGATTCGAAATCATTCTGCGCGCTCGTCTGTTGCATCCAGAGGTCTGAACTGGGTTTGCCTCTCGGACCAGCTCCGCAAAGCTGTTCGCATTCTTCAAGTTACTAAGGCAGATTTCGTCCCTCTTCTGCATTGAACTCGGGCTGTAAGAGCTACGAGCTGGTACGCACAGAAAACGATCCAGAAGTATGAGAGGCGTTCGGCTGTTGCATCGAGAGGTCTGAAATCACTGGGGCTGAAAAACTATTCGTTCTCTAAATTTTTTTAAACATTATGTATGATCAGGAAGCTCTACGAGTCCCCCGGCGGTAACAAAGGTTGACGGTTTACCGCCGGCGCCCAGTTCCGGTGTGTGCCCTCTTTGCTCTCCGGGTTTTGGACGCTACCAAGTGTTTGAATCAAGGCGTCTGGATCAAGGCGTTTGGCTCAAGGCGTCTGGATCAAGGCGTCTGGATCCCACAGGCGTCTAGCGTGTGGGGGGGGGGCGCGTCGCCGCGGGCGGCGCCCAGCCATCGCTGCCTTCATCGTCTTCTTCGGGTTCAGCGAGATCGAGGTCAGCTAGGCCGCTGCACTTGTTATTGTTATTGTGTGTGCTAGGCCGCCTGCACTTGTTATTGTTATTGTTACTGCTGTAATTGTCTCTTTTCCTCTCACTTGGGAAGACGGAGTGCTGGGGATCCGACTTCAGTCACGCTGACTGGGACTATCTAGCCAGACAGGTCGGGACACCTCGAAGTGACAGGAGAGCTGTTATTTGTGTGCCATCGCTCACACCAACAGTGCCGTTTGTGCCGGGTGAAGGCTACGATTTCAATATCTTGCGTAACCACTTCGTGCAGGGTGAAGGTTACGGTTTCAATATCTTACGCAGCCACAAAAGAAATATGGCGGCAGCGGGTTCTTCAGTTTCAGGTGCTGCACCAGCGATGCCAGCAGGTTCTTTAGTTTCAGGTGCTCCAGGCTTGCATGCGACGGACCAGGACATGACAATTGATGATGGGGGTGGGGCGTTTGCAAGAGCTGTCCGTGCTCGTAATGTCAAAGGAGGAGGGAAAGGAGAAGGAGGAGGTGCGGGACAAACATTGGGTGCGAATGAGGTTGCCCAGGAAGCTGGCCTTGACATTGAACAGATGTTTCGATCTATCATGACGGGACAACAGACTATGACGGCAGCCATGCAATCGTTCAGGAACTCTATTCGTACGGAAATGGACGGTCTGAAAACATCTATGGACTCCAGGGTCTCGAAAACAGAGTCGGCGATCCAGGACCTCACCAATGAAGTTCAGAAGCTCAAGCACGGGGACGGGCTGTCGGTAGCAAGTGGATCCACGAAGGCGGGTACGGACAGGCACGATCCTGCTTGGAATCCACGTTATGTTGAGTTCAAGGGATGGGTTTCAAGGGAGGGATGGAGGAACCGTGAGATACGTCAGCGGGAGGCTTTTTCACAGGAGGCACTGACGACGGCGATGGATGGTCTTATTGACTCTAAACAAATTGGTGCTACACAGAGGTTGGCACTGGACTTGGACCGGACGGTTCAGGAGAATACCGGTAGATATTGGCCGTACACGAGGGGTAGGATCTATTTCAAGCCAGGTACATCCTCTGAGATCCTATGGGAAGCGAAACGTGTGTGGGAGAATGACTACAGGCGGGGACTCACTTCATTGCCTCCCAATGTGCGATTTCAAGTTGAATGCCAGCCATGGAAGATAGAACATGTTCGGGCGGTAGGAAGGTTTCAAGCACTATTTTCTGATATCAAGGGCAATGCGACGGCTATTCTTCGAGGTGGGACGGGTCCGCCAATGACATATATGTGGTATATGCCGAATGCTGAGGATACTACACAAAAGACGTTGATTGCAGAATGGGGACCGACAAAAGGATGGAACCTCTATGGCGCCAATTTGACACACGTTGAGCCTGACATTAACCAGGTGCAGTTTCTCCAGACACTACGGTGCCCTAATCATTGACGGGGCGGTAGGGCTGCGACAGAGACCGTTGTCGCAACCTGGAATGTGCAGAAAATATCGGACGGTCCAGTACCCAACCTGGTCGCTGCATGTGAAGCCAGGTCAATTCAAATGGTGTGCCTGCAAGAGTGTGAGCATACCAGTGCAAATACTTTTAATAGATGTGGATGGGAGATTCACTATAGCTCCTGCTCCACGGCGGCGGTTGCATGGTGCAGGGATTGGGCACCACATCTGATTGCACGACGGAGTGGGGTACGATTTGCGTGTGTCGAATTCAGGGGTGCTCTAGTTACATCAGTGTATCTACCATGCGTGATGCGTGAGGTGGACCACTTGGGGGAATACTTAGATGTACTTACAAAGTGCAGTGTTACTATGTTTCAAACTACACCGGCTGGAGTCATACCATGGGTGGGGATGGATGCTCAGACGGAACTTGAACCAGATATGCTGGGAATGACCGGAGGAGGTCTTATGCAGGTGGACGGGAGGAGGGAGGAGGCGAACTACCATGCAGAGAGGAAGGACATGCTTATGAGGTTCATGAGTACTTGGGGGATCTGTGCGGCGAACACATATGGAGCTCGACGTATCACACATGTACCGTACTGTTCCACGCATGTGCAGCGTGTGCTTGACTATATACTCATCCCTACACGTTGGTGCGCGGATGAGGCAAGAGCTAACCAGGAAATGAGATGCCAGGTCCAGTTTGTGGAACCCATCAAAGCTACGCCAGGTATACGTGCAAAAGCCAGTGCCTATAGTGATCACGCTCTGATTTGGGTAAATCTCAAGACTACGGAGATCAGGCGCCCAGCTTTGCCACCCCGCCCTGTGTCCATGGTTGGCTGGCAGCCGACGGATGACACGGCGAGGAACATGTTTCGTGTGCTTGCGGATGTGTCGATTGAGGGGCTTGCATCTGACACGGTAGGGACGGACCTACAGCAGGTCGGACGGGTACTCTTGGAGACGGCAAAGCTTGTGGACCACACTAAGGGGCGCCCCAACTGCAAACCTATTCAGAGGCCCAGGGAGCTCATAGAGGTGGAGTCTGCCATCAGGCGTGGGGCCCTTGGGAATACTCGTAAACAACTGCTGCGTAGGAGGAAGACCCTTAGGAGACAGCATAGGAGGAACCAACTCCTGCAGGACCACAAGGGATCCAGTAAGACCTCACGGTGTATCCTCAAGGAGCTGGAGTGTGAGGGTGTGCTGACAATGGACAGGACTAGGTGGAGTACGGAGATCACTAGGTATGCGACGGCGTCTTACACGAACTCGGAGGAGGAAAAACGGACTTTGGAGGCCTTTCAGGAGCTCAGACACAACGACCGTGGGGTGGAGGGAAGAGTCATCACGATGGGCATGCTCATGCAGGCTCGTGCGTCTTTGAAGCCTGGCACGGCGCCCGGTAGCGATGGAATCGTTGCTGAGGTAATCCGTGAGTTGCCGTGGAGGGGCCTCTTGTTTGCGCGGCGTGCTTTCCAGAGGATTTTTCGAGCAGGGAGCCTCTAGCCCAGAGACGTGGAGGCAGCTCAGTATCCAACTTGTGCCGAAGATGCGGGATGCTACACGACTCTCCAACAGCAGAGGGATTTGCCTGATCAGTGTGATGAGTAAATGGTACATGGCATGTGTGTTGCAGTTTACTGATGCATTTCCTGTGAACCGACGGTTGTGCACATACGGGTTTGAGAAGGATCAGAAGGTCACTGACGTCACGGCACCACTATCACATCTTACTAGACATGCAAATGTGTGGGGGAAGGCGGAGTCTAGGCACGTGGGAGTCTTGGACATACACAAGGCGTTCGATAATGTCACACTGCACACTATCATCAAGGCCATGCTGTACCTTAAGTACCCTGTGTGCCTCATCAGAGCCATTGTGGAGCCCATGCTGGATAACATTGCTACCTTTGAGTTTCAGAACGTGTGCGGCGATGAGGTGAGATACAATAAATCGGTCCGAACGGGATGTAAGGAGGGACCTATACTTTTCAATATTGTCTTGGAGGACATCTGGGGATCTGTGATTCAGACTTGGGATACCTTAGGATACGGTGTCCGACTGGATGGGGAGGGGGCGGACGGTGCTCTTGTACACCACTTCTTGTGGGCGGACAGTGCTACGCTCTGTGCTGCATCGCAACTCCAGCTACAACAGATGATCGGTATGATGGCGGTGACACTCAGACGGGCAGGGATGGACTGGAAGGAGGATTCTTTGGCATATGTACTTTTTGACCAGACGTACACCTGTGGCGATCCGCCGCTGCTCTGCCCGCTCTCGCCAGCCATCTGTGCGATTTCTGGAGATGAGGATCTCCCAGAGCACTTGCGCTCGACTGTTGTAATGCCGAGGAAGGAGGAGGTGGAGGTACTAGGAGTGAAGCTCAGTTCGGAAATCAAAGGTTACCACGGTTTGTATCATCGACTGGAGAAAGGAAGGAAGGCTTATTTTGCTGACATTCAGTTTTATCGCTCCAGATCGGTCTCACTCAAGGAGAAGTTTCGCAGGTACGCCGCTCGTGTGCAGTCTGTGGTGTACCACGGATGTATAGGCTGGCCGTGCAACCTACGACTGCTGGAGAGGATTAAGGTCTGGGAGGGGAGGTGTCTCAACGGTATGCGAGGATTACACTAGAGGGAGGAGGAGACGTGGGAGGAGTTCAGGGACAGGGCCACACCGAAGTCATACGAGCTATTCTTGCAGGCTGGCCACTGCAGTCTCTTAGAGAAGGTGGTCCGAGCCAATTTCGAGTTTGCGTTGGAGCTGGCCCAGTTTCATGGTCGGGCCTTCGCCTCCACTGACATGCGTGGAGCACGAGCCTGGCGCCAGACGCTTCAGGCTATGTTACACTGTGCGGGGGAGTGGTCACTACGGAGGGACACACTTGTATCCATGTTCACGGGGGCCAGGAGGAGGGAAGGTACGAGGAGAGTGGGAGGGAGAGCGCATGCAAGCACTGACAGCTGGCATTGTCTTATGCTGGCGGCGAGTGGTAATTTACGCTGGTTCAGCATCAAGTGGAATGCGACGGACTGGTGGAATGTAGTTGCGTGCATGACGAAAATACAGCCTCGATGGGAACCCATCTTCAGGAAACCGCCCTGTGCTCCTTGTCCTGTGGATACGTGGGACTCCCCTGAGGACTCCGACAGGCTCGCTCGTAGGATTGCCCACGGGTATAACAACGAAACTGTCTGGCAGGAAGGCTCGGAGGGCTCATTATCCGTTGAAATGACAGGAGATAGTATGTGTGTGGTGAACTGGGCCCGAGGGATCTGGGAATGCCGTGATCGTTCGTACCGCAGGAGAGTGCATGGTCTACAAAATGATATGAATCAACTTGCTGAGGATTACGACACCAGGTGTGCCACTGTAGGGACGGATCCGTGGAAGCATATCTACAGAGAGTTCAATTGTGTTGCGGATGAGCTGACTTGGGAGGCGAGGAGGGGAAGGACGGGAGGATGGATTGACTTCAGATATTTGCGACAACAGAGACATTGTATCAAACGTATCCGTGGAGGATGGGACGGTGGCGTGAGTGTTGAAGGCTCTGCTCTAGGTTGCTATGTGGAGGTCTCATTTGGGGACAACCACTGGCGACGAGTTTTCCAGGAGGCTTCTTTACTCCCTCTGGGGGCCACTGTTACAGATAACGAGCTCGCAGCTTGTGAACGCCTGCTCCAAGGTGTTCGGCAGATTATCTCTGAGATCCTCGGGCCTCCAACCCCAAAGAGGTTGAGAGGGCGTGAGGGACCCTAGGGGCTCTGCGCGGCTAGGGCGCACGCGCCCTGTGTAGCCGACCCCAACACCCAACCAAGTGTTGCACGCTCCTCGGAACACATACCTCGTAGAACTCTTCGTCATCGATGAGCTAGAGGACTTCCGGCGCGGGGTGGAGCTAGCTGGCCCAGCCGGCCGGGGCGGACAAATACCTCGTAGAGCTCTCATAACTCGTAGAGCTTCCCTTAGCAAGTTGATGCTGGAAGCTCAAGAGTAATTCCGGGGCGCTGGAGAGCTAGTTGGCAAGAAAAATCTCGACGGACCTTTTGCGGATTTTGGGTCGGTTGAAAATTTTGTTTTCAAAATTCAACCTTTCGTTAGAGCTCTAGTATTTTTCCCGTGATATTCGATCTTATTCCCGCTCGCCGTCTTGATCTCAGATCGATCGGGTAGATATTACTGCCAAAAAGCACTGCAGCGGGATCGGCCGTTTCGAGTCATCTGGATACGCGGTGGCGGTTTTCTGAACATAACTCGAGCTATAGAAGAGCCACAGAGCTGGTAAGCACACGTTATCGATTCAGAATGATCAGGCGCGTTCGCCTGTTGCATCCAGAGGTCTGAACTGGGTCTGCTAGCCGAGCTAGGTCCGCAAACCTATTCGTATTATTCGAGTCATCTTGACAGGCGCTCTCGGGTTTTTTGTATTGAACTCGAGCTATATGACAGCTACAGAGCTGATACTTTACAGAAACCGATTCAGCAGATCAGTTGCGTTGTCTGTTGAATCCAGAGCTCTGAACTCGGCCTGCTGCCTGATCTAGGTCCGCGAAACTATTCTTATTGTTCGAGTCATCCTGAGAGGTGCTGTCGGTTTTCTGTACTTAACTCGGGCTGTAGGGGGGCTGCAGGGCTGGTAATCTCAGGAATCGATTCGGAGGCATAAGGCGCGTCCTTCTGTCGAATCCAGAGCTCCGAACTCGGTCTGCTGCCCGAACTAGGTCCGCGAAACAATTGGTATTGTTCGAGTCATCCTGAGGGATGCTGTCGGTTTTCTGTACTTAACTCGGGCTGTAGGGGGCTGCAGGGCTGGTAATCACAGAAATCGATTCGGAGACATCAAACGCGTCCCACTATTGCATTCAGAGGTCTGAACTCGTCTGATACTCGAGCTAGGTTTGAACTATTCCTACTGTTCCAGTCATCTTGAGAGGTGCTGTCGATTTACGCACGTAACTCGGGCTGTAGCAGAGCTACAGAGCTCGTATAGAAGAGAATCCAACATCAGGGGCGTTCGGATGTTGCATCGAAAGGTCTGAAATCGCTTCGGCTGAAAAACTATTCGTTCTCTGCATTTTTTCGACATTATATATTGTCAGGAAGCTCTACGAGTCCCCCGGCGGTAAGAAAGGTTGACGGTTGACGCCGGCGCCCAGTGGTATGAGAGATAGAGGAATTCGGCGACAGGCTGGAGCTAGTTGGCGAAATTTCGAAAAGGGACGCGAGCATACCATCCGCGGCCTGGCTCAGCCAATTTTGCAGCTCTAACCATTCGTTTGGGCCGATAATTGCGGAGAGCAAAGCTTTGCATCACAGAAGTTGCCTCTCAAATTCTCAGCTCATTCCGTCGACAAAGTCTTCTGAGCGAAGCCAGGAACCTGACCTCAGATTGACATTAAAAAATTCAAAATTCAAGATTTGAAGAAAATCTACTGCGAAGTTTTCTGCTTCGATTCTGGGCACTCTTACGCGTGAAAGGAGCTCCACGAGATCATACGGCACTATGTGGTGGCAGGTTGTGGTTCCATCATACAGAGCTTTCCTCGACATGTGGCAGAATATATTATGCACTTACAACAAAACAAAGATCTTGGAGTATTTTGTTCAGAATTGGAAAGGGATCGCTATCCAGAGTACGTCGCCAGAGGGGATTGGACAGGAGGGGCATGCACAAAGTGAAAAAGAGGCCGTGAAGATGGCCAAGCGTTTGGCTACGATCAATGAAAGACAAACCGTTTGGGACATCATCAGCCCTGGGTTTGCAGTTGAAATGAAAGGGGACAGCATGTTAGTGCACTCATGGTTGACGGGACGATGGCGGTGTCACAACAAACAATATCAACGCCGTATTGATCATTGTATTGACGTTATGGAACGAACCGCACATGAGTTGGGGATTAGATGTTCAGGGCTGGGGAGAGATCTGTACAAACATGAATATAGGGAGGATAGCACACGGGCTGACGAGCTTACACACCTGGCCCGCGAGGGCCATTGCTTCTACAATGAGTATGAATACATATTCAATTTTGAAAGCTATCTTCAACCTATCGCCTGTCGTGGTGCCTTCGACGGGGGAGTGTGCAGCAAAGGGGCGGGATGCGGGTTCTGGCTTCAGATCGGGCTTTTGAATCTCGAATACGATTGTAATAAGAGTACTCCTTATTCCCCTCTTCCTTCCTCCTCTCCTTATTCTGTGCCCTCCAATACTCCCCTCGTTTGGAGGGGCGTGTGCGAAGCCGCGTGGTGCCTTGAAGAAGGTGCTACGATAACCGACGCCGAGCTCAGTGCTGCTGAGGCGCTCTCAAGCGCTGTTGTGCATTTGGCACGACAGATCCTCACCGCCAGCTGACCCTGCTGGACGAACGGTGCGAAAACCAAAAAAACCAGGTTGACGGTTCACCGCCGGCGCCAGTTGGTGACTTTTGGTCGGTTTTGCGAAAATTTGAAAGATATTCAACCATTTATTTTCAGAAAGCAGATTTTTGCGCGTCGGAGTGGCATGTAAACTCCTCTCTGACAGCAGCTCAGCTCTCCCGATGTATTTTCTTATGAGTTGACTTCCGGGAACTGAGCGAATGTGAACATCGAAAAAATCAAAAATAAAGATTTTCGAAAAATCTCTATTTTGTCACTCTACTCCGATTCTCAGCATTCTTACCTGTGTGAGGAGCTCTACGATGTTCCCGGCGGTGACTAGGTTGACGGTTCACCGCCGGCGCCAGTGGAGGAAATATCTGAAGCGAGAGCAGAAAAATATGAAAAATCAGGATTTTTTGGTTTTCATACAAAGTCGTTTCCAGCAAGTCTTTTGATAGAAATATTGCACCCACAGACCTGAGAATTGAACTGGCAAGCGCGGCATAACCCACTATACGTGGGAAAAATACCCGTTCTCGAAATGAATTGTCAAATATCTTTCAAATATTGCAGAACCGACCCACAGTTGTCACATTGTCTCCTTTGGTCGGGTCGGCCAACTAGCTCCACCCCGCGCCGGAATTCCTCTAGCTCATCGATGCCGAAGAGCTCTACGAGGTATGAAACCCCCTATAGCCATAACAAATTTTCCAGCAAGTCTGGCCGGTCTTCCTTATTGAAAGATTTAGAGCCACAGAGCTGGTATGCATATAAAACGGTGCAGTATGAGCAGATGCGTCCGTCTGTTGCATTGGGAGGTCTGAAGACGGTCTGCTACTCCAGCTAGGTCCGGAAGCTATTCGTCATGGAAACCGAAAAAACGCACATTTCGAGCTTTTTCTTTCCGCTTGAGAAAGCTTTTTTCGTGTGTTTCGAGCAGCGCCGCACAAAAAAAGAGCTCTCGGAGGCTCCCGGCGGCGGTCACCTGATTGACGGTTTACCGCCGGATCCCAGTTCCGGGGCTGAGAGCTAGTTGGCAAGAAAAATCTCGACGAACTTTTTGCTGACTTTTGGTCGGTTGAAAATTTTGTTCGCGAAATTGAAACATTCGCTAGAGCTCTAGTATTCGATCTCATTCCCGCTCGCCGTCTGAATCTCAGGTCGATCGGGTAGATATTACTGCCAAAAAGCACTACGGCGGGATCGGCCGTTTCGCGTCATCTTGACACGCAGAGCCGGTTTTCTGAAGATAACTCGAGCTATAGAAGCGCTACAGAGCTGATATTAACATAAACCCTCTTAGAATGATCAGACGCGTTCGTGTGTTGCATCCAGTGGTTTGAACTCGGTCTTCTACCCGAGCTAGGTCCGCGAAACTATTCGTATTCTTCGAGTCACCTTGACAGATGCTGTCGCTTTTCTGTAGGAGCTGTAGGGCAGCTGATATTAATAGAAACCCATCCAGAATCATCAGGCGCGTTCATCTGTTGCATCTAGAGGTCTGAACTCGGTCTGCTACTCGAGCTATGTCCACGAACCTATTCGTATTTCTCGAGTCATCTGGAGAGGTGCTGTTGGTTTTCTGTACTTAACTCGGGCTGTAGGGGGGATACAGGGCTGGTAATTACAGAAACCGATTCGGAGACATCAGGCGCGTCCGCCTGTCGCATGCGGAGGTCTGAAATCGGTCTGCGAGCTAGGTCCGCAAAACTATTCGTATCGCTCAAGTCATCTCGACAGATAGTGTCGGTTTTATGTACTGAACTCGAGCTATACGGCAGCTACAGAGCTGACACGCACAGAAACTGATGCAGAATAATCTGGCGCGTTCGTCTGTTGCATCCAAAGGTGAACTCGGTCTGTTACTCGAGCTAGGTCCGCGAAACAATTCGTATCGTTCGAGTCATCTTGAGAGGT
Organism: Prorocentrum cordatum; assembly: GCA_963575745.1. Classification (NCBI taxonomy): domain Eukaryota; class Dinophyceae; order Prorocentrales; family Prorocentraceae; genus Prorocentrum; species Prorocentrum cordatum. The sequence goes on from CAUYUJ010003744.1 coordinate 43,349, forward strand.
GCTGTCCGTTTTCGCACTAACTCGGGCTGTAGGAGAGCTACAGAGCTCATACGCACAGAAACTGATTCGGAATCATCAGGCCCGTCCGTCTGTTGCATCCAAAGGTCTGAACTGGGTCTGCTGCTCGGGTTAGGTCCGCAAAACTATTCGCATTCTTCTTCGAGTTATCTTGACAGGTGTTGTCATTTTCTGTATTGAATTCGGGCTGTAGGAGAGCTGCGGAGCTGGTACGCACAGAAATCGATCCAGAAGCATTAGGTGCGTTCGTCTGTTGCATCGAGAGGTCTGAACTCGGTCTGCTACCCGAGCTAGGTTCACAAACTATGCGTATTCGACCGATATTTTTCCAAATCTTGGTGAGTTTCTTTACTGAACTCGAGCTGCAGAGCAGCTCGAGAGGTCTTCGGCCGAACATCAGAAGGACGTCATGAGGCGCGAAGCATCTAGACGCTTGGGTTGGGTCTGTTGTGGGCGCAGACGCCAAACACGGATTCGTACTCTGCTATTTTCTCCCTAATGGTATTTTCTAGCTATAGAACTGTTCAGCACAGCAATGGGATATCACTAGACGCCTGAGATCAGTCCACTATCAGCGCTCGGGCAGAAAACTATTTGTTCTCTGCTATTTCTTTGGACATAATACATGGTCAGGAACCTCTACGAGTCCCCCGGCGGTAAGAGAGGTTGACGGTTTACCGCCGGCGCCCAGTGCTTAGATTGAAAAGATATTTGGCACTTCATTTTGAGAAATACCTCGTAGAGCTCTTCGGCATCGATGAGCTAGAGGAATTCCGGCGCGGGGTGGAGCTAGTTGGCCGACCCGACCAGAAGAGAGAATGTGACAACTTTGGGTCGGTGTTGCTAATATTTGAAAGATATTTGACAATTCATTTTGAGAACCGGTATTTTTCCCTCGTGTAGTGGGTTATGCCGCGTCTGCCAGTAAAATTCCCAGGTCCGTAGATGGAATATTATTATCAAAACACTTGAGGGAACCGACTGTGTTCCGAGTCATCCTGACACGCGTTGACGGTTTCCGGTACTTAACTCGAGATTTAGGACAGCTACAGAGCTCAAACTTAGAAAACTATTGGGAATCATCAGGCGCGTTCGTGTGTTGCATCCAGAGGTCTGAACTCGGTCTTATAATCGAGCTAGGTCCGCAAAACTATTTCTATCTTTTGAGTCATTTGACAAGTCCTCTCGGTTTCCTGTACTTAACTGAAGATTTAGAAGAGCTACAGAGCTGGTGCGCATATAAAGCGATCCATTATCACCCGGCGAGTTTTTTTCTCGCATCGAGAGGTCTCAACTCGGTCTGGTACTCGAGCTAGTTTCACGAAGCGAAGATGCATAATGAAAAAACGTATTTTCCGAGCTCTTTTCTTCATGCTTGAGAAAGCTTTTACGTGTGCTCTGGTCAGCGCCGCGCGATAAGAGAGCTCTACGAGGCTCCCGGCGGTTACCTGGTTGACGGTTTACCGCCGGATCCCAGTCAGATTTTTACGCCGAGCATTGGCATATAAGCTTTGTTCCCTCAGCAGCTCAGCTCTCTAGTTCACTTCCGGGAACCGACTTCAAGTTGATTCCGGAAGTCTCAATTTAACGTTATTTCCAGAAAAGCTCCCAGAAGCTCTCCGCTTTGATCCTGAGCTTCCTTACAGGTGCAAGGAGCTCTACGAGGTTCCCGGCGGTGACCAGGTTGACGGTTCACCGCCGGCGCCACTTTTTCGAAGATTGTGAGATTTTCAAATTCGTTTTGGAAATCTGGATTTTTATTCTCTGCAGTAAATCATGGCGCGTTCGATGATGCAATTCTTAGGGCTCTAGCTGCACTATTCCTATCAAAAGACTAGAAGAAACCGGCATTGCGTAAAACCCCGAAACAACATTTCTCGGGTTTTTAATTAATATCAACAGCTAGCGCGTGATGAAGCTCTTTCCATGTGTTCTGAGCAGCGCCGCGCACGAGAAAGAGCTCTACGAGGCTCCCGGCGGTAACCTGGCCCGTCGGGGACCCCCTCAAGCCTGTCTCCTCAGGCTGCCCCCTGGGCGGCCGTGTGCGCGCGGGCGGGCCGTGCGATGGCGGCTTGAGCACCTCTTGTCTCTGCAGTGGGTGGAGTCAGATTTGTTGTGTGAGTACCCCTTGCTGTGTGGTGCCATGACAACGCAATTTTGTACCTCGTCGACTTCCACTTTGCATGCCATCTCCTATCCCGTTTCTTCTTCCCCATCCTCGTCGTGGCGGCGGAGAGCGAGAAGGCTGAGACTCGCCATGTTTCGACAAGCCCTCTTTGACATCGATACTCTGCAGTGCGTTCCAGTGGGGATGCAGTCTCCAGAAGTGGTGCAGTCTCCAGCCGTGGTGCAATCTCCAGAGATCCGTGTGCTAGAGGCTCTGGGTGTGATGACTGAGTCTTTCGACGGAGTCGCTAAACCCGATGGGCCAACTGATCGTGGGAAAACTTTCTCGTCCTATTCTGTTGCTTGTTCTCCAGATGCGGTGCAGTCTCCAGATGGTGTGCTGGGTTCTGTTTCTTTTCTTCCTGGTGTTCAGAATGAGGAGTTGCAGGACGAGGAGTTGCAGAATGAGGGTTTGCAGAGTGAGGAGGTGCTGAATGAGCAGTTGCATTCTTCTCAGCATACTGTTTCTTTTGATTCCAGCTCTGAAGTTTGCCACGCTTCATCTCCGGACGCTCCGTCGGATTGTCTTGGGAAGGCTGGGCAGGAAGATCTTAAGGTGTGGAAGGAGGTGGAGGAGTCTCCCGATCCAGGTGTCTTGAAAGAGGAGTTGCATGTTGAGGAGTTGCAGGGTGAGGAGTTACAGAATGAGGAGTTGCGGAATGAGCAGTTGCATTGTTCTCATTATAAAGATTCTATGACTTCACACCCTGGGAGTTCAACGACTGGGAGTTTATCTAATGCAGTTGTGAGTTCAGCAGTGACGGAGGACGAGTGTCAAGCTGCCAGGGACTGGGCCCTTGCCGGTGTCGATGTCAGTGCTCTTTGGCGTGAGCTACACCGACTCCCGAGACAGGAGTTTCAGCGTAGGACTGAGGCTCTTCATGCATACAGGCTGCAATTGGGAATTGAAAGTTCCGAGGAGGATGATTCGCAACAAGGGGGTCCTCAGAGTTCTACTTCCAGGAATGCATTGACGCGGAGCGGCAAGAAACATCGGAAACGGCACAGATGATGCACATGTGATTGATCCTGCACGCTTGATTTGTCATTGCGTTGCCTTTCTTCATGCGTGTGTGTGTTGTCGTGCACGCGCGTGTGTTGAATAAGAGCTTCGGTTGATCCCTCAAAGTAGGTCATTCGTTGCTTCCTTGATTTGAGTGCTCATTGACCTTTGAACGTGACTTTCCGTGATTTGTCACGTGGTGCCTCAAAGTAGGCCTTTGATCTTATCTGCATTCTGACCTTTAATCTCTTGCACTCGCTATCTCAGTTCTCTCAGTTTCGTGTTTTTCTCAGTGGTGTTGAGTCGGTAATCGCTGTATAAACCAGTGGTTACTGTATGGTCTCTCACTGCTTCTTGCTGTCTTGTACAGCTTCTTTCACCTTGTTTTTTGTGTTTATTTTAGTGGGGTTTACGCTCTTGGGCTTTGCTGTACAGCTTCGCTGTTAGTGCGCTCAGCGTTTTGCTCTCAGGCTCAGTTCTGAGTTGCTTTGTGCTTCGGTCTGCCTCCGTGGAGGCTCGAATCGACCGTCCGCAAAAGACCGCAAAAACCTGGTTGACGGTTTATCGCCGGCTCCCAGTGCTAAGATTTGAGAGATATTTGAGAAATAATTTTGAGAAGCCCGATTTTTCGCACCTGCAATGGGTTATGACGCGTGCGCCACTAAAATTTTCAGGCCCGTACGTACAGTATTACTACCAAAACACTTGGAGCAACCGACGTTAGATAAAAATGGAAAAACGTAATTTTTCGAGTTTCTCGGGTCTCGCTCCAGAAGCTTTCTTCATGTGTTCCAGGGAGCGCGGTGTCAGAAAAGAGCTCTGCGAGGGTCCCGGCGGTAACCTGGTTGACGGTTCACCGCCGGTTCCCATTGGCCCACCCGGCCGGGGCGGACAAAGTGATGACTTTTGGTTGGTTTTGCTAAGATTCGAAAGATATTTGATTATTTATTCCAAGAAAGCAGATTTTTGCGCTAAGCGCATATAAGCTTTGTTCCGAGAGCAGCTCAGCTCCTCCGGGGGAATTTTACTATGGGTTCACTTCGGGGAACCGACCTCGTATTCACATCGAAAAATACAAAAATACAGATTTTAAGAAAATCTTGTCCAAAGTCCTCTGCTTCGATTCTCAGCACTCTAGTGCGGGCAATGAGCTCCACGAGGTCCCGGCGGTGACCAGGTTGACGGTTTACCGCCGGCGCCAGTCTCTTCGCTCTCAGGGTTGTGGACGCTACCAAGTAACTCATAGAGCTTCCCTCAGCTAGTTGCTGGAAGCTTAAGAGTAATTCCGTGGCGCCGGAGAGCTAGTTAGCAAGAAAAATCGGAGGACCTTTGAATTTTGTTCTCGAGATTCAACCATTCGTTTGAGCTCTAGTATTTTTCCGTGGTACTCGATCTTATTCCCGCTCGCCGTCTTGATCTCAGCTCGATCGGGTACCTTTCACTAGCAAAAAGCACACGGGCGGGATTGGCTGTTTCGAGTTATCTTGATAGGCGTTGTCGGTTTTTTGTACTTCATTCGGCTGTAGAGAAGCTAGAGAGCTGGAACTTAGAGAAACCGATTCCAAATCACCAGACGCGTTCGTCTGTTGCCTCCAGAGGTCTGAATTCGGTCTGCTACTGGAGCTAGGTCCGCAAAACCGAGTTCTCTTCACAGATGATGTATGTTTTTTTGTACTTAACTCGGGCTCTAGAAGATCTACAGAGCTGGTACTCACAGAAACCGATTTAGAATCATCAGGCGCGTCTATCTCTAGCATCCAGAGGTTCGAACTCTGTCTACTACTCGAGCTAGGTCCGCGAAGCTTTTCGTATTCTACGAAATTTGTTGACAGATGCTGCCGATTTTCGGACTTAACTCGAGCTGTAGGAGAGCTACAGAGCTGATACGCATACGTAACCGATTCAGAATCATCATGTGCGTTCGTCTGTTGCATCCAGAGGTCTGAGCCGGGTCTGCTACTCGAGCTAGGTTGCGAAACTATTCGTATTCTTCGAGTCATCTTGACAGGTGCTGTCGGTTTTCTGTGCATTACTCGGGCTGTAGGGAATCTTCAGAGCTGGTACCCACAGGAACCGATTGAGAATCATCAGACGCGCTTGTCTGTTGCATCCAGAGGTCTGATTTGGTCTGCTGCTCGAGTCAGGTCTGCGAACCAATTCGTATTTCTCTAAACAGGCACTGTCGGTGTTCTGTACTTAACTCGAGCTGTAGCATAGCTACAGCTTGTGCGCTCACATAATCGATTTCGATTCACAGGCGCGTTCGGATGACGCATCTAGAGCTCTGAACTCAGTCTTGAACTCGAGCTAGGTCGCAAAACTATTCGTATTCGACCGAATTTTTCTTCGAAAGGACGGTGAATTTCTTCACTTAACTCTAGCTGCACGTGATCTTGAGAGCTCCGCTTGGCTGGGTCTGTTCAGCAAATGCTCAGCGTAAGAATCTGCTTTCTCAACATACATGGTCAAACTGGGCGCCAGCGGTAAACCGTCAACCTTTCTTACCGCCGGGAGACTCGTAGAGCTTCCTTTCCATGTATTATGTCCAAAGAAGTAGCAGGGAACGAATATGTTTTTTTCAGCCCGAGCTGATAGCATATTGATCTCAGACCGCTAGATACTATTGCCGCTGATAAGTTCCTTCCCATTGCTGTGCATATAAGCTTTATTCTGAGAGCAGCTCAGCTCCCCTGATGCATTTTTTATGAGTTGACTTCCAGGAACCGAGCTATCGTGAACATCGGAAAAATACAAAAATCAAGATTTTCATAAATCTTCATTTCATTTGTCTACTTCGATTCTGAGCTCTCTTACCCGTGCAAGGAGCTCTACGAGGTTCCCGGCGGTGACCAGGTTGACTGTTCACCGCCGGCGCCAGTTGGCCGACCCGGCCCGGGCGGACAATGTGGTGACTTTTTTTTTTTTTTTTTTTTTTTTTTTTTTTTTTTTTTTTTTTTTCCCCCCCGAAGATTGTGAGAGATTTTGAAATCCGTTTTGGAAATCCAGATTATTATTTTCTGTAAGCGATCATGGCGCGTTCGATGATACAGTTCTTAGGTCTCTAGCTGCATTATTTCTGTGAACAGACTAGGAGGAACCGACGTTGCGTAAAACCCAAGAACAACATTTCTCCAGTTTTTAAGATATTCGCAAACGTTTTCGTCTGTTATCTGGGAACAGACTTGGTCTCTTCTGAGCTCTACGAGGGTCCCGGCGGTAACCTGGTTGAGCAGAGTTTACCTCCTGCTCGGCCAGGCCTCACCTCTGGGGCCCCCCTCGTCTCGAGCTGCATTGTGCAGTGAGGAGTCTTTGGTTCCTCATACTGTACACGGTGCTCTCACTGAGTGGCTGTGCGTTGTATTCTTTCATTGATTGTTGGTGTACGCACTTCATTGACTATTCGAGTACACGCTTCATTGACTGTTGGAGTACGCATTCATTGATTGTCGGAGTACATACTCATTGATTGTCGGAGTACACACTCATTGATTGCCGCGAGACAAGAGCTCTACAAGTATCGTACTCAACTGCCACTTTGCCTGTGATTTGCCTTCTCCTTGTTGAGCGAATCCACGTTTCATATATGGCGTTTGTTTCATCTGGATGGTCAGGCACGGATTTTCTTGCTTCAGATTGGACAGATGCGGCGTTGTTTACTTCCGAGTTTCTCGCTGCTCGTTTGTCTACGCTCGAAGTGTGTGTTAGTGATCTATATTGCCGTGTTCGCCCTTCGTACGGAGGTGAGTCTCGCCCGCATGAGCGAGACCATTTGTATGGGCATGGTGTCAAATTTTCCCAATCGAAGTTGCGCCGCCTGCGGGCGAAACGTATCAGGTATCGTTTGTGGTCCACGGCTCGGGGGCCAGATTCGTCGTGCCCTGTTCGCGCGGGTATTTGCGCGCCCAGATATTATCGGAATTTCTGCTCGGACGATTCTGAGGAAGAGGAATGGATTGAGCACACTTGTGGAACACAGACTGATATGGATGCTGTTGAATTGGCTGGCAACTCTTTGTGTTCGCAGTGTTCCGATTGTGGGACTCAGACAGATCCCTGTGTTCACATTGCGTGTGGGACTCAGACTGATCGTTGAATTTTCTTTGTTGGTGAGGAGGAGAAGGGGGAGGGTCATCGAGTGCGCGTTGATCGGGGTGATGCTTCTCCCAGAATGAAGAGATTGTTTCAAACGAGCGGAGGCTATCGAGAGTTCAAAGTTGCGCACTTCAGAATTGCATGCGACCAACGGGAGTGCGGTGGAGAGTACCGCAGTTTGGAGTTCAGTTGATGCAGTCGGGAGTTTCAGTGCAGTCGGGAGTTCAACAGTTCGGAGTGCAGTAGGAAGGTCCACAGTTCGGTGTTCCGCTGATGCAGTTGTTGATGCAGTTGGGAGTTCAACAGCTGGGAGTTCTGCAGTTGGGAGTACCGCGGTTTGGAGTTCAGCTAATGCAGTAGGGAGTTCCATGAATGGGAGTTCTGCAGATCGACCGAGTGAGACACGCTCCGAGTGTCAAGCTGCCAGGGACTGGGCCCTTGTCGGTGTCGATGTAAGTGCTCTTTGGCGTGAGCTACACCGGCTCCCGAGACAGGAGTTTCAACGTAGGATTGAGGCTCTTAATGCATACAGGCTGCAAATGGGAATTGAAAGTTCCGAGGGGGATGATTCGCAACAGGGGGGTCCTCAGAGTTCTACGTACAGGAGTACATTGACGCGGAGCGGCAAGAAGCATCGGAAACGGCACCGATGATGCACATGTGATTGATCATGCACGCTTGGGTACCGTACACACTCATTGATTGTCGGAGGGCACATTCATTGATTATTGGAGGACGCATTCATTCACTGTCGGAGGACATATTCATTGATTGTCGGTGCACAGTACACTTTCATTGACTGTCGGAGGATACGTTCGTTGACTGTTGGAGTACACATTCATTGATTGTCGGTGTACACATTCATTGACTGTTGGAGTTTGCATTCATTGATCGTTGGAGGTTCATTGATTATTGGAACATACATTCATTGATTGTCGAGATTCATAACTGATAATTGTTCATTCATTGCATGAGGTCTTACTTTGATAATTGATTATTTCATTGCATGAGGTCTCACTTCAACTGCATTGATGCTCTCTCTCTCGCTACTCTTCGCTTCATTTGTAGCGGCGACGTGAGGTGTAGTAGATACTTCAAGAGTATCACGTTTTTCAGGGTACATCCAGCCCACAGGGGATGGCTGCACCAACCCGACCGTCCTTGTAGGGCCTCCTGGTCGGACCGCAAACCGCAAAAAACCTGGTTGACGGTTTACCGCCGGCTCCCAGTTGGCAAGAAAAATATCGACGGACCTTTTTCTGATTTTTGGTCGGTTGAGAAAAAGTTTTCGAAATTCAACCATTCGTTAGAGCTCTAGTATGTTTTCCCGTGATATTCGATCTTATTCCCGCTCGCTGTCTTAATCTCAGCTCGATCGGGTACCTTGTACTGCCAAAAAGCGTCGCGGCGGGATCGGCCGTTTCGGGTCATCTTGATACACGGTGACGGTTTTCTGTACATAACTCGAGCTCTAGGACAGCTGCAGAGCTGATACCTACAGAAAGCCCCTTAGAATCATCAGGCGCGTTCATCTGTTGCCTCCAGAGGTCTGAACTCGGTCTGCTACTCGAGCTAGGTCCGCGAAGCTGTTCGTATTACTTGAGTCATCTTGACAGGTGATGTCGGTTTTCTGGACTTAACTCGAGCTGTAGGACAACTACAGAACTGATACTTACAGAAACCCGTTTAAAATCATCAGGCGCGTTCATCTGTTGCATCTAGAGGCCTGAACTCGGTCTGCTACTCGAGCTAGGTCCACGAACCTATTCGTATTATTCTAGTCATCCTGACAGATGTTGTCGGTTTTCTGTACTTAACTCGAGATGTACGACAGCTACAGAGCTGATGCTATAGAAACCTATTCAAAATCATCAAGCGTGTTCGTCTGTTGTTTCCATAGGTCTTAACTCGGCCTGCTACTTGAGCTAGGTCCGCGAACCTATTCGTATTATTCGGGTCATCCTGACAGATGCTGTCGGTTTTCTGTATTTAACTCGAAATGTAGGAGAGCTACAGAGCTGGTACGCACATCAATCGATTCAAGATCATGAGGCGCGTGCGTCTGTTGAATCTATAGCTCTGAACTCAGTCTTGTACTCGAGTTAGGTTCGCAAAACTATTTGTATTCGACCGATTTTTTCGAAATGATGGTGAATTTCGTCGCTTAACTCGAGCTGCAGACTGGCGCCGGCGGTGAACCGTCAACCTGGTCACCGCCGGGAACCTCGTAGAGCTCCTTTCACGCACTAGAGTGCTCAGAATCGAAGCAGAGAGCTTCGGAGAATATTTTCTTAAAATCATCATATTTGTATAATTTTCGATGTCCATACGAGGTCGGTTCCCGGAAGTGAACCTATAGTAAAACTCCTTCGGGAGAGCTGAGCTGTTCTGGGAACGAAGTTTATATGCGTATGCTTAGCGCAAAAATCTGGTTTCTCAAAATGCATTGTCAAATATCTTACAAGTCTTCGCAAAACCGACCCAAAGTCGTTACATCTTCTTTTCTGGTCAGGTCGACCAACTAGCTCCACCCCGCGCCGGAATTCCTCTAGCTCATCGATGCCGAAGAGCTCTACGAGGTATGATCGTGAATTTCTTCACTTACCTCGAGCTGCAGATGAGCTCGAGAGCTTTTCCGCACATGAATCAGAAGAAACTCATGAGGCGCGCTAGTCGAAACATCTAGACGCTTGGCCTGGGTCTGTTATGAGCGCAAACGCCAAACAACTAGTCATACTCTTCTATTATCCTTGTGATGGAATTCGTTTCCTGGGCTGAACTCGAGGTGCAGATAAGCTGGAGAGCTCGGAGGCATTGGAATGGGAAGATAATCATCATGCGCGCTATTTTGTTTCTACGATTATGAGAGATTTTACAATTCGTCTTCATGATGAAGAGTCCCCGCACCTGAAGTAGTTTATTTCGCGCTCGTTGGTAGAAATTCTGTGCAGTACTACTACCGAAACACTTGGCGGAACCGTTTTTTTTTTTTTTTTTTTTTTTTTTTTTGTTGTTTTTTTTTTGGGGGGGGGGGGGGCGTTCCCCCCCCCCCCCCCCGAGTTTCCAAGCTGATTGTCTAGAGAGCTCTCGCTTGTAGGTAGAGTATCATTACGCGTGCAACGAGCTCTACGAGGTACCCGGCGGTAACCTGGTTGATCAGCTGTGGATTTGCTGGTCGGCTGTTGCTTTGATCAATGCAGTAAAACGGCATTGTATGGCCGTGGAACACGTTTTGGGTAGCGTTTCAACCAGCTCTTACACCATTCTCTAACCTGTTCCAACACCTTAGCATTCTCACATGTTGTGTTGCATCTTTTTCCTTGTTCCTGCATCCTATTCCGATGCCTATGCCTCAGTGGCTCGGCAGTGTGATGATAAGAGGTGCCTTCTCTAGCTACCCTGTGCTCCGCTTGGGAGTCTTAGGGCTCAGTTGTCACAGCTGTCCGCGCCCTGACTCAAACTCAAAAACCTGGTTGACGGTGTCCCCCCTATGCTAGTCCCCCATAACCTTGCCCTTTAAGGAAGCTGGACACCGGAACGCCTCATCTAACGCTCGGTCCTTCCGTTCCCCTGTCGTCCTGGGGCTGATTGCCCGAAGGCCGTCTCCCCGCGTTTATTGCCAGCGTGATGCATCATGCGAGTCCTCGTGCTGCTTGGGCTCCTCGTTCATCCAGCTACTCGACGCACGTCAGTGTCACCATTCTTTCCGTCCGCGTCGTCCTCGGTACCCTCCCCCCCGCCGCCCCCAACCTCACCCTTTCCCTCCCTCGGCACGGCTCCTGGCCCAAGACGGCGCGGGAGAGCTTTTCGGCCGCATGCACTCGCGCGTCGTGGCGGCGTCTGGAGCTCCTCACACCTGCCATATGCGGCCAGCTGCGCTGGTGACCCGTGGGCCCCAACAGGGGGTGCGAGAAGGGAACGGAAGGCGGAGGAGGGAGAAGGACGGAGGGGCAGGATGAGGAGGATAAGGAGGATGATGCTTATGAAGAGGAGGAAGGTGCGGACGCTTACGACCAGGAAAGGAGGCAAAGAGGATTGGTAGGATGACGAAGATGAGCCAGAGGAGGAGGATGAGGAGGAGGAGGAGGCGGAGGATGAGGAGGAGGAGGAGGAGGAGGAGGAGGAGGAGGAGGAGGAGGGGGGAGGAAAAGGAGGAGGAGGAGGAAGAGGAGGAGGAGGAGGAGGAGGAGGAGGAGGAGGAGGAGGAGGAGGAGGAGGAGGAGGAGGAGGAGGAGGAGGAGGAGGAGAGAGGAGGAGGACACGATGAGCAGACGGAGGAGGATGTGGAGGAGGAGGAAGAGGAGGAGGAGGAGGAGGAGGAAGGAGGAGGAGGGAAGAGGAGGAGGACGAGGAGGAGGAGGAGGAGGAGGTGGAGGAGGAGGAGGAGGAGGAGGAGGAGGAGGAGGGCCCCACGGCGGGCTGGCGGCTCCCGTTTCCGACATATTGAAGGCCCGCGGCTGCCAGGAGGGCAAGCAGCTTGGGGCACGCGGCAGGCCGGGCGGCGAGCGGAGAGGAGGCGGAGCGGGGTAATCAGTCAGTATCGTTTAACCGACCCCCATCCCCATCCCCATGCCCTTCGAGACCCCCACCAAATTGCCACCCCAGTTGGGGATACACCCTTCGAAACCCGAAAGGGGCCGGCCTATATCCCCATCTAGGGGGGCACATCGGCCAATGGGGCTCAGGCCACGCCGCTGAGGATGGGGATCGGATCAACGATGCTGAATCGGAGGAGGGCGGGTTGAGACAACGGAAGGTGACCTTCGGGGGGCACCTTCGTCACCACGGCTGGACGCAGTTGGCAAAACCTGTGCACCCAGACCTCGAGAAAGTGGTCCGGGGAACGATCTCAAGCTGCCGTCATCTCAGCTCACCCTGATCTCCGCGGTGAGGGGCCTGGAGCCGGGAGCGGGAAGCAGATCCATACCCGCGGCCTGGCGGGGCGGGCTCCTGGGCCGCGATCGTACGGGACCGTTCTTTGCCGCGGACGCCCTGCGCGGAGCGCATCCATGCGAGCGCGTATCCACGGTGTCGCGCCTCGGAGCCCAGACCGCGAGGGTGTTGGTTTGGATGTTCTCGCCGCTCGTGATGGAGGTGGCAGCCGACCCGGGCGCTCAGATGTTTACCTGTACCAGGGCAGGGAAGAGATGAGGCGGGGCCAGCTTGGAAACATCGGGGAGAGGAGGAGCACGGGGGAAGAGGTGGTGGAGGAGAGTGGCTGGAGGGCCAGGAATCATGGTGTGAGGGCAGAGGAGGAGCGCCTGGAGGGACAGGAAGGATGTGTCGGGTGGGGTTGGGTGCGGGGAGGATCAAGGGGCCAGGCGAGAGGACACAGGAGGCTGGAGGAGGAGGAGGAGGAGGAGGAGGAGGAGGAGGAGGAGAAGCACGAGGAGGATGAGGATAGAGGACTGAGTAGTCAGGGAGAATGATAATGATCACGCCATGAATCATTCTTCACTTGCTGATCAGATAGTGTTCACACGTTGTGTCGCCTCCCCAAGAGTCTCGCGCGCCCGTCTCTGTCTTCCTCAGTCCTCACCCTCCGTCCTCACTCTTTCCGTCTGCGTCTTCCTTCTTCTGCTCTTCGCTGCTCTGATTATTCCTCTCCTTCCTCGTCCTCTCCCCCCTGTTCTCCCCTCCCTTCTTCGTTCTTGCCGCCCCCTCCCCGCCGCCTTACCGCTTCCTCCTCCGTCTCCCCCTCCCTCCTTCCTCCCAGCCATTACGCCGTGTGAATGCTGGTCTCCTCTCTCCCCCGACGCTGTCTGGAGGATGTTCCGCCCTCTCGGTGTCGTGTCTGTTTACAGGATTGTGCCGAGATAGTTTCCCCCATGTGTGTTTACAATCTGATGGTTTCCGGAGTTTCAAACACCGTGTTCCCGCTGCACCGTGGGTCTCATTTTTAGGATCGGCGCTGTGCTAGAGTCGTTCAGAATGGCGCTCTCGTCCCAGCGTGGATCACCTTTCGGGGCACGAATCCTTCCTCTCGCCCCCCTCTTTCTTCTCGTCGCATTCCTCTGATCGTCCTGCTCCTCCAGCTCCTCCCCACTCCAGTTCCCGCTGTTTTTTTTTGTCCTTGTCTTCCTTCCCCTTCCTCGTCCTCCCTCCTTTCTTTCTGCTCAGCTCCTCCGTCTTCCCTGGTCCCTCTGCTTCTCCCGCTCCTTCCGCTCCAGTTCCTGCTGCTGCTGCTGCTGCTGCTAATGCTGCTCGTCCCCGTCCTCCTTCTTCCTCGTCCTCATCCTTTGCCTCCTCCCGCCATCTCCTCATTTTTTCGTCGTCCTCCTCCTCCTCCTGCTCCTCCTTCTCCTCCTCCTATACGCGTAGCTCCCCTTATGCGATCGCGCACACGTAACACGAGGCGGCCTTTTTTTGAGTTCCAGGCTGGCCGTGACACGCGTCCACGGACAGGGAAAACACCAGCGCCATGGGAAGGGATGGGCGCGAGTGATCGGATGGCAGCCATGGCGCGGTCGCACCCAGCTTGCCCCGCTCCCCCCCCCGGCGTGGACGCCCGGGGACTCTTTCGCCCGCGCTCGCCGGGCGCTCGCCGAGGGCTTTGTTTCCGGTCGGCGGTCGTGCAGTCGTCGCCTGGCGTCCGTGCAGCGCTCCTGCGGCGCGTACCCGAGGTTCTCCTCCTCTCCTCCTCCCTCCTCCTCCTCCTCCTCCCTCCTCCTCCCCTCCTCCCTCCTCCTCCTCCTCCTCCTCCTCCTCCTCCTCCTCCTCCTCCCCCTCCTCCTCCTCCTCCTCCTCCTCTTCCTCTTTTTCTCCTCCTCGTCCTCCTCCTCCTTCGCTTCCCCCTCCCTGGACCCTGTTCTCCTTTGCTATGGCATCGAGTCCCCAACATTGGGACCATCGCCGACGTCGCCCGTGAAGTCAGTCGTGGCTGCGCACGTTCTCTCGCCTCGCCCGTCCCCGGTCTGGTCCAGTGGCCGCCAGAGGCTGCGCGACGATGAACCACACGGAGGAGTTGGTGCGCGCTCTCCTTTTTGCTCGGAGTGGTATGTCGGCACTCGCTGCTCTGAACCAGAAGACGGGTACGCAAAGATGGGGCCCAGTGGGAGGAGTGGCCCGTGCAGGTGTGCATGCCATCGTTTTTGTGTTTCCAGCGAGTCGAGAGGCACATGTTGAGATTTGTATGGCATGGAGATGCTTCAACTGACGGATCTCCCAGCGCGGCCCGTAGTAGTGTTGGTGCTGCCTCGGAGGTGGCATCCGGGATTCGGGGGTAGGATGCTGCCTGGAGTGCCAAGCAGCGGAGAGGCTGCTCAGTTTTCAAGCCGTGTGCCGCAGAGGGACGTCTGCCATCACGAAGGCCTGCTTGTCGTCTTCGCTTGCCGCCCTGGGCCAGTCTCAGATACCATTGGTGCCCCCCAGCATGCTTCTAGTATGTGTGTGTCGCCCCCAGAGGGGCGACGCGCGCACCGGGATATCTTCTGGTAGATGCGTCGTGGCGGGCGCTTTCTGGCCAAACAGCTCAGGAAACGATATACTACAAGATGGGCATACTACATGCTCGGGTCGGACGCGCGCCTCCAGAGAGGACATTTGGCACTGGTACGCCTCTGTGCGTCCCATGCCAAGCGTGACCTCGGGGTCGCGCAGAGTTTTCTGCAGGCGTCCGTGGGCCTGCTGCCTCGTGGGTTGTCCGGCGTCGCCAGGGATGCTGCTGCTGATGATGATGCTGATGCTCATGCTGCTGCTGCTGATGATGATGACGATGATGATGATGATGCTGATGCTGATGATTATTAGTATGATTATGATGCTGCTGATGATGATAATGATGATTCTGAAGATGACGATGGTGAGGATGACGATGATGATGACGATAATGACGATGCTGATGCTATGATGATATGATGATGCTGATGATGATGACGATGATGATGATGACGATGCTGATGATGATAATGATGATGATTCTGATGATGATGATTATTACGCTGCTGATGATGATGGTGATGATGATGATGATGCTGATGCTGATGCTGATGCTGATCATGATGATAATGATGATGATGATGATGATGATGATGATGATGATGATGAGGATGAGGATGAGGATGAGGATGAGGATGAGGACGATGACGATGACGATGCTGCTGCTGCTGCTGATGATGATGATGATGATGGTGGTGGTGGTGGTGGTGGTGGTGGTGGCGAGGAGGAGGAGGAGGAGGAGGAGGAGGAGGAGGAGGTGGAAGAACGGTCGGGGGATAAAGGGGGAGGACATTCCATCTCCACGATATGCTTAAGGACGCCTGCATCCTGTAGACGGGCCCAGTTGTCTGGGTTGCCTGGCGTCACGGCCCAGGGATGCACGGCTGTTGTGAGTGTGCGCCGTAGCTAGGGCACTACATGTCAGGGAAACAGGCGGAGAACACCTGCGATTGTAGTTGGAGGATCATTCAGATGGGGAAGCGAAAAAGGAGGGGGGCGGATGGGAAGGAGCGGTGTACTTAGTGTCGAAGTTGCCGAGCGGTCGTGGCAGTATCTAGGCAATTGGGCGTGTGTTTGGCGTCTCTTTCTGAGGTCCGCAGCATAATGCGATACGCGTAAGTCAGCAGCAGTTTGTTTCCTGGACAGTGCTGCATCTTCTTTGGTCGTCAGCTCTTGGCCCATTCGCCGCGAACTTGCTCCAGTAGGAGGCCACCAAAGAGATGCATTGTTTATTTTTTTCGCTCTCTCTCTCTCTCTTGATATAGCTTTCTCTTTCCACCCTCTCTGCCTCTCTCTTTCTCTCTTTACCTCTCTCTTGATTGCTCTCTTTCTTTCTCTCTGTCCATCCCTCTCTCTCTCTCTCTCTTTCTTCTCTGTCTTCCATCTCTCTCTCTCTGTTCTCTCTCTGTCACTCTTCCTCCCTCTCCCTCTTTCTCGCTTCCTCTCTCCCTCGATGTTCCCCAGGCAGTGCTTACGCTAGCGGGTTCCCCCTTGCTTATGATGGATTTGCCCCCTTTTTCATAAGCTTTTCCCCACTGGTTGTTGCGTAAGGTCCCGTCCTCGGTTGCCTCTGTCTGCCATGCCTTGTGGTAGTTGCACAGTGTCCCTCCCGCAGGTCCTGCGTTTTCTTCTGTTTGGGTGGGGTCAATATTTGCAGTGGCGTCGGGTCCCACTGTCTCCTGGCTTTTCCGTAGCTGCAGAGGGCCCCCGTCCGTGGGTTCCCGTCCAGAGCGTCTCGCTCGTGAAAACTACAAGTCTTGATAGTTGCACACGGTCCCGCCTTGAGCTGCCCCTGCCTGCTAGTCGTCCTGTAGTTGCCTTGTGCCCCGCCCATAGGGGGCGGTTTTTGCAATCCCCTGGCGACAACGGGCGTGACTGGGGCGGGAGGAGCGGGAGGGGGGGGGGGGGCGGTCTGGTCACGTCACGATTCGCGCTGGCGCCGCCTGGGATTGCCTTGGAATGGCCAATGCCCACACGGCGCCGGCGCGAGTCCTGACGTGACCAGGGGGGAGGGGAGATGGGGGGTGCGGTGCCGGTCACGCGCGTTATCGCGAATGATAGTCGGGTGTTGGGTGTTGATAGAAGTGCCCTTGGCACAAGCTGCCCCCAGGATTTCCAAGGAGGCCCCCACGGCCTCCAGAGCACCCTGCACGAGGTCCAGGTGGCCCAGGGGCTCCAAAAAGGAACCAAAAGCTGGGGGCACCTTGTGCCAGCAGGGGCATTCTTAGCAATCCCCGAGGTCGACAGATGGGCTGGGAGGTTCCAGTCTTGGCGGGCGCTGTCTGCAGGGTTTTCGGGTGGCCGCGCTCGCCCCCGTCTGCAGGATTTCTGAGCAGGGTCGAGCCCACAGGGCCACTCCCTCAGTGGCCCCTCGTAGAGAGGTGGTCATCACACGAGCGGGCCTATGCTTCATGAGCTTGAGCGGAATTTCTTTCTCGTCGAGGCTACGGCCTCCACGCCATGCCCAAACGCGCACGGGCGTGCTCTCCAGTGGCACGCACGAGTCAGGCGTTCGCTTCGCTTCGCTTCGCTTCGCTTCGCTTCCTTGTCTGGTAGAGAATCTCCAGTATTGCGAAGGCCTTTTGGCCAGTGCCGTCTTCCCTGGAGGGGGGCGACGACGACGGCGAAAAACATTGAAAAGGTGATGTGAGGTCATGTATCTTGCCTTCTTGGGGCTCTCTTGGGATTGCTCTTAGGGTTCTCTCAGGCCTCTTGGGAGCCTCGTGGGAGCTTCTTGGGCACCTCTTGGGGCCTCCTAGTGGTCTCCTTGGGCAGTATCTCCGTACGTTGACACCCAGAGGGTCCCGCGCTTCATGTGCCTCCGACTGCTGAGTCAGTTATTTTTTTGGAGTCCAAGCGCTGGCATTATCCACATGTCTTTTCTCTCTACATGACTATAGGCTGGTGTTTGTGCATGTGCGTGCGTCCAGCATGGCAGAGATGCCTCTAGTCGAGGGCTGCGAAGAAGCAACGTGTTCTGATCGCTGCTGCCCAGTCACGACGGGCCGCATGCCCCACGGAGCTGGCGAGCGGGCGCTGCGACGGGCCTACACGGCCGCAGCACGCATCGGTGAGCGCCGCCGCCGGAGGCCACCATGATGGTCGGATCCGTTGTGAGGGTCGCCCGGCACGAGTTTGACTTCTCCTTCCAGGACGGAGCTGGGGGCAGGTCGAGGGAGCTAGAAGATGGAAGCGTGAAAGTGTACATCAATAGCCGTGGTGACGGCA
This sequence comes from Prorocentrum cordatum, assembly GCA_963575745.1. Lineage (NCBI taxonomy): Eukaryota > Dinophyceae > Prorocentrales > Prorocentraceae > Prorocentrum > Prorocentrum cordatum. The sequence continues at coordinate 61,293 of CAUYUJ010003744.1, forward strand.
GACGGGAAGTGTCATGACCCCCCCTTCTCTCTCATGGTAGCGGGATCGGTCCGGCAGTTTTCTTCGACATGTCGGCACCGTTGCTGATGCTGTGGACAGCGGCATCGCTTCCCCTGATCTTCCTCCTCCCAGCTTTCCTCTCTTGCCCCTCCCGTTCCTCACTCCTGCTCGTGACTCCTCCTGCCCGTCCTCCTTCACGTCCTGCACGCCTCACCATGCACAATACTATTTCAGAGGCCGCGGCCTCATTCACCTGGTCTCCAGTAGTCGGGCGAAGAGAACTATGCACATGCACCGATCCTGGCAAGGCCCATCTTTGACCCAGGATCGGTGCATATGCCTTCCTGGCCAAGGTAGGAGGGCGTATGCACCGATCCTGGGCTCAGGATGGGCCTGGCCAGAATCGGTGTATGTGCATATTTTTTTCCTCGAAGTAGGCCCAGACTGCTGTCCTCATTGGTGGTCGTTCGTTCGCTCCCCCCTCACCATTTCTCTCTCCTCTGTTTGGACTTCCCCCGTCCACGGCCGCTCTGCCCGCCTCCGCCCGCCCTCTCCACGGGAGCTCGTCGAGAGGCGCGCAGAGAAGCGCGAGAGGGGCCCGCGATCGTCGGAATCCGATGCGCTCTACCGCGCTTTTTGCTTGCGGGTGTTTTCAGGAGCCATTTTGCTTGCGCTGTACCGTGTTTTTTGCTCGCTTGCGTTTTACCACGTTTTTTGCTTGCTCGTGCTTCGAACAGAGGTGGAGAGGCATCCAGGACGGCCCCGGGTGGCCCGAAGCACGTCCAAAAGGGCCCTGAGGGGCCCCCCCCCAAACCGGCCCGGGGGGCTCCCGGAGAGACACCCTGGGAGGGCCGGGTGGCGCCCGGAGGCCCAGCACGTGGAAGGGGTCGGGGCCCAAGAGACGGGGGTCGATGCAAACGGGGGTCAGCCAGAGCGCTGGATCCTGCAGGATCCTGCAGGGCCAGGGTCGCACTGGTCCGGGTTTGGGTGCAGGATCCTGCAGGCTCTTGCAGGGTCCTTCGCACTGACCCCGGGTTTGGGTGCAGGATCTTGCAGGATCTTGCAAGGCCTGACTGGCCCGGGTCTGGATTGACCCGGGTCAGAAGACCTCCGAGCCTGGGGGCGCCCTGAAGCCCAACACGTGGAAGGGGGGACCACTTTGGACGGAAGCGGTGGCTAGAGGGCGCCCTGGCCGCAGCCTGGGCCCTCGGGCCAGCGGAGTGAGCGGGCCACGGGGGGAACTTCGGGCTTGTGAGGGCTCCGAGGCAGGGGTAGGCCCGATTGCAACCTCCTGGGAGGTTGCATTCTGCTTCGGCGCTGGTATTTTCGCGGTCGGTAACAGGCTTCATCTCGACTAGTCCGCCTGCCCGCTGCCCCTTCCCCTCTCCCCTCCCCTCTCTGCCCCCTGCCCACTCTCCTCCGCTTGCCCCCCTGTTCGCTGCCCCCTCCCCTCCCCTCCCCTCCCAGCCCCCTGCCCACTGCCCTCCTCCACTTGCCCCCCCCTGCGCCCTGCCCCCCCTCCCCCCCCGGGACCCCCCTGGCCCCTCCCCCCCTCCCGGGCCCCTCCCCTCCACCTCCCTTCGGAGACCTCTCGGGAGCCTCTTGGGGGGCATCTCGGGGGCCTCTTTGGGGCATCCTTGGGGCGCCTGTGCAGGCCTTGCCGTTGGCCTCTGCGCTCCGGGATGCTCGGGCTGGCGGGGCGGAACACAGAGACCACCAAGAGGCGAGGAAGGCCCGCCAGAGGCCCCCAAACAGGTTGCCAAGAGGCCCTACTGGCGGCCCGGGAGGCCCAGGCACAGTGGCGGGATGGGCCGAAGGCCACTCGATCCGCCGCTCCCTGCCGGCTTGCCACAGGTGCACGGCGTGCTGGATCTTGGAGTGTTTTCGGTTCTTATCTCAAGAACTCCTATTTGGCCTGCGGCCGATCCCGCAGGCCACGCAGAATGATGAACAACGCCACCGAAACTACACCTTGCGTTGCCCCAATCGCCTCCAAGACTGCCAAGATGGCCCAAGATGGCCTCCAAGATGCCTCCAAGACGGCCAAGATGGCCCCAAGATGGCCGCGAAGATGACCTCAAGACGCTTGCAAGACGACCAAGATGTTTTGAAGACGGCCCAAGATGTCCTCCAGACGGCCTCGGAGGCCCCAAAGACGCCCCAAGAGGGCTCCAACAGGACCTCCAGGAGGCAAACATCGTTGATTACCCGATGGTTTTGTTCAATGATTTTAGCGTTCTCTCCTTTCCGGGCTCCCAGCTCTCCAAGACGGCCCCATAGGTCCTAAATATTGCCCCAGGACGGCCCGCGAGGCCCCCAAGACTAGCCCAAGAAGGCCCATGGACCTTTAAGATGGCCCTCAAGCGCCAAAAAGAGACGCACGACTGCCTAGAGAGGACCTCAAGACTGCCTCCTAATCCCCCAAAGGCCCTTCAGAGGTCCCCAAGAGTATCCCAGGAAGCCCCAAGATGTCCTCAAAATAGGCCTCTTCTTCTTCCTTCTCCTCATCCTTCTTATCCTCCGTGTCCTCCACCTACCTCTTCCTCTCCCCAGTATTCCTTCAAGGTGTTCCACAACGGCATAGTCCACCAGCCTGGCCAAATTTCGGCCCAACGTTTGGCCGCATGGGCGTTTCCAAAAGGAAGGGGGCGGCGGTGATTCGCCGTAGGCGTCTTTGATCCGCCGCCCCTCTGGGCTTGCCTCAGGAGTGCACGGCGTAAGGTTCCTAGTGGGCCTTCGGCCGATAGCGCCCGCCAACCGGAAAAATCGGTCTCCGCTAGTGTTTTCCGCTCCATAACGACCCGTATTTTTCTCAGGTCGTCAGTCTTTCCGTTCCCGATGGCCCTAAGATGGTGTCCAAGACGGCCACGATGGTCTCCAAGACGGTTACGACCGCCCCAAACGAGCCTAGAATGGTCCGAGTCGCTCTCAGGATGGGCCAAGATGGCCTAAGATCGCCCAAGACGGCCCAAGAGGCCTCCAAGACGGCCCAATAGGCCTCCAAGAAGACCTCCAGGCATGCCCGAAGATGCCAAGATCATGCATTGTTCTTTAGGTTTTCGAAGTATCCTGGCGTTCGCTCATTTTTAGCTTCCCGACGGCCCAGGACGGGCCCCAGAGGCCACCTTAGGAGGTTCCAGTGGAGGCTTTTCCGGAGGGGGAGGGGGAGAAGGATTCTGGAGGTCGCCCGAGGCTAGATGCCTTCAGAGGTCCCCAGGGTCAAGGCGGGACTAACAACATCGATCCTCGAACCGCGATCCTCGAACCTCGATCTTCGATCGTCGAACCTGGATCCTCGAACCGAGAATCGCGATCCTCTATCCTCCAAGCTCGATGCTCGAACCGCGAGCCTCGTTCCTCGATCCTCGTCGTCGTCCTGTCGTCGTTTACGATCGTCGTCGGTTTTGAGGTTTCTGAGAGTGCCTTCAGGCTCCTGTCCCCGCGGCTGGACGCGGCCGAGAGAGCGGGTCAGGACGGCCCCGGGGCCCAGTTTCGGGAGGATGTTGGCCGGCGGGCAGGGCGAGGATCGGGCCCCCCCCCAGCGGTGCGGTGACCATACCGTGCAGGGAGTCAGCGAGGAGTGGCTCCAGAGGGAGCTCCACCTGAATCACCAGTTGCGGTGTCCACATGGGTCTCTCCCACCCGCAACGTTTCGTGGCCCCATAGGGTGCTCCACCTAGTTAAGGCCCCAGTGGCGGTGTCCACATGCGTCTCCCCCACCCAGCACAGCGCTTGGGTCTCTCTCAGAGGACATCTTGGGCGGCTGGGGCCTCCAGGGACCGTGCGCTGAGGCCCTCCTGGTTTTTCGAGGTCACTGCACGGTCTGTCTCCGCACCGTGGAGGGACCCAAGCGGCGGGGCAGAACGCCAACGTGGAGTGAGCTGGAGGCGAGGTTTTGTTCGTCCTGAAGGTGTCTGCCAGCCCCGCGACCTCCAGAGCCGCATCTGTCCGGCTTGCTTCTTTGGGCGCTGTGGCCCTACCGCGCTCAGTCCCCCTCGCGTGGACACTCTCGCGGCAGCAGGGTCAGCAGCGTCAAGAAGTGGGGCGGCCTTCCGGCAGGCGGTGGGCTTCCTCAGGGCTGGCCCGACGGTCCGCTGCAGCGCTCGGGCGCCGCCGCAGCGGGCCGCCGAGGAGAGCGCGAGGGGCTCGCGAGACAGAAGGCGGACATCCACGCACTGCGCATTCCCAACCAAGGGGGCCTCGCCCTCGAGGGGGCCGAGGGGCGTGGCCTCTCCTGCTCGGTGGAGGGGCCCGCGAAGGCGTGCGCCAGCGCAACGAGGGCGGCCCCGGCGGCGGAGGCCGGCAGCCGGCGGCAGCAAAAGGTTCGCCCCCAAGATCAGGGGCAACAATAGGAGGGGATAATTAGGCATAGGTCAGGAGGGGAAAAAACACAGACACAATTGATCGTCGATTCCCCAGAAAATATGGGAAAACATGGGAAGTGGGGGGGAAGGCCACCCAGGAAATATGGGAAAATATGGGGAATCCTTTTATTTGTGTGTATTTATTTGTGTGTCCCAGGGCCCCTTCAATAGGGGGGGATGCATCGACCCCGAATCGCCCATTGATCGCCGATAGGGTCCCGATGGTCCCAAACTGCCCAGGAAGGTGCGGATTCACCATTGGGGGCCTAACGCCGATCTATCGGCGAGGTATCGCCCATTCCAGGTCGATGCATCCCCCCCTATGCCAGTCCCCCCCTATCGTTGCCCCTCACAAGAGACGACGATTCACCGAGCGCGTTCCACTACTCGCAAAGTACCTACTCGCAAACGTCCGCCAAACCCGTGTATGCCTCGATGCAGTGGACCGTCAATCCCCCTGCGGCGAATCCAGGCCATTTGCGAGTGGGTACTTTTGTGAGCACTGGAACGCGCTAGCTCAGCACAATTTTTGGGTTCAGGGCTTCCGAAAAAACCAACTACGTGAGCACAACCTCCAGACCTGGACGGCAGAGCTCCGCCAGCGATGGATCCCCTCCACGAGCCCTCCCGGGGCCACCTTCGGCACTTGGAGGAGGGCATGGTGGGTCGTGGGGGGTGGTCTGACGCTGGCGGAGACCCGCCCTCCGCGGAGGACCGGAACGCATGGGCCCATGGTCACGGTACCTGTCCGCCCCCCCCCCCCCCCCGTGCGAGGCCGTCCCCAGCTTCGTGCCCGGGCGAAATGTTGTTTGCTCGCGCCGCCCAGTATTGTTTGCCTCCCCCTTCTTAGTTTTGCAGCACCCAATGTACACTTGCAGTTCATGCTTTCCGTTCGGTTGCCAACGTCGCAACCTGCGCTTGCCAACGCGTTCCACCGGATGCACGGCCGAGCGAGCGAGCGAGCCCAGTGCGCACTTCCAGGCTCGGGCTTCGCCGCGGCCGGTGCGCACAGCACGCTCGGCCTGCAGCGGGGTCACCTCAGGGGTCGGAGGCAGGTCCCTGATAAAGCCCACCTTTTGATAACGCCCAGCTTCCATGCTTCAGGAGGGGGAAAAACACAGGCACAATGAATCGTCGATTCCCTAGAAAATGTGGGAAAATAATGGGATGGGAAGTGGGGGAGAAGACGAAAGTCCCCAAAATATCGAAAAATATGGGGACTCCTGTTATTTGTGTGTGTGTATTTATTTGTGTGTCCCAGGGCCCCATTCAATGCTGTTGCAGCTGTGCTGACCGCTGTTCCGCTTCCCACGCTTCTTGTCGAGTGCCCATCCTGTGCGCGGCGTGCTGTGCGTGCGGAGCCGTGGCCGAATGCCTTCGGCACGACCTGCGTCTTCTGTGCGCCCGTCGGCTTGCGTGCAGAGTGGTGGAGGTGGCCTGCGGAGGCTTGGCATCGGTGGTGGTGGTGGACCTTGTCCCTCTCCTCGGTGCTGCTCCTGTTCTGCCTGCCCCAGTCCCGGGAGAGGATGGCTTTCTCAACACGGTGCATTTTATGTTCCAGAAGGACAACCACTATACGCTGTTCCGCTTTGAGGACTCCCAGCGCGCCTTCGATTGTACCGTCCTGATCTGTGGTGAGCTAGGCAGTCGAGGAAGGGCACGTAGGGAGAGGGGAGGAGGATGATGCCGAGGGGGGGCGGAATAGGAGAGGATGGGGAGGTGGCGCAAATGGAGCGGAAAGCAAGATGAGAAGGGAGAGAGGGAAGACGTCGAGGAGCAGTGACAGCATGAGGAAAGGGAGGAGTGGGAGGACAGGAATCCGGGAGAGGAGGAAGGGAATGATGTGGAGGAGACGGAGGGGGCAAATGATGATGATGCTGCTGCTGATGATAATGACGATGATGATAATGATGGTGATGAAGATGCTGATGATCATGCTGATGATCATGCTGATGCTGATTCTGATGATGATGCTGCTGATTCGGATGATGCCGATACTGATGATGACGCTGATGATGATGTCATGATGATGATGACGATGTTGATGGTGTCGACGATGACGATGATGCTGATGATGATGGTCATTATGCTGCTGCTGACGACGATGATGATGCCGATGATGCTGATGCTGATGATGATCAAGATGATGATGATGATGATGATGATGATGATGATGATGATGGTGATGATGATGATGGTCATTATGCTGCTGCTGACGACGATGATGATGCCGATGATGCTGATGCTGATGATGATCAAGATGATGATGATGATGATGATGATGCTGATGATGATGATGATGATGATGATGATGATGGTGATGGTGGTGATGATGATGCCGATGATGCTGATGCTGATGATGATGCTGATGATGATGATGATGCTGATGATGCTGCTGCTGCTGATGATGATGATGATGATGATGATGATGATGATGATGATGATGATGATGATGATGATGATGATGATGATGATGATGATGATGATGATGATGATGATGATGATGATGATGATGATGATGATGATGGGAGGAGGAGGAGGAGGAGGAGGAGGAGGAGGAGGAGGAGGCGGAGGAGGAGGAGGAGGAGGAGGAGGAGGAGGAGAAGAGGAGAGGATGGGGAGAGCACGGGGGGTGAGGAGGGATGGGTGGAGGACGGGGATAAGGAGGACGAGGAGGGGGATGATGAGAAGTGAGGGAGACGAGATCGACGACGATATTTATATGTATATATATGGACACATGGTGAATTTGGTGCTGATCATGGTGATGATGAAGATACTGTTGATGATGAGGAGGATGAGGAGGACGATGCTGATGCTGATGATGATGATGATGATGATGATGCTGATGCTGATGATGACGATGATGATGATCATGATGGGGAGGAGGAGGAGGAGGAGGAGGAGGAGGAGGAGGAGGAGGAGGAGGAGGAGGAGGAGGAGGACGAGGAGGGGGAGGAGGAGGAGGGGGAGGATGATGAGGTGGAGGAGGAGCATGAGGAGGAGGAGGAGGAGGATGACGAGGATGATGACGAGGAGGAAAGGCAGGAGGGACTAGAGTAAATGCAGCATGCATCAACGGTGTTGCAGTAAAACCCTTCCGTCCCACCTTTCCTCATTTTTGGGACGACCCACCCTGCATACATGTAATCGTGGGAAGCTGTACAAGATGAGTTTGCGCGGCGCTACTGGGGGGAATGCCATAGTTTGGGAAACACGCACGGCCTTCCATCGGCTTCTTCGTGTTGCGAATGCTCGCGGTGCTAAGACGAGAGGCACAGTTTGAAGACGGGCTGCCTTCCATCAGTGTTTCAGCTGGAAGCTTTTGGTACTCGTATGCGAGGCGCTAAGGCGAGAGCCACATTTGGAATACCACCCACACCCCACCCGTGGATATGCTAGTGATCTCAAGTTCCATAATCGTCGGCGATGAGCATGAGAAGGTCTCAGTCGAAACGCTCAGAGCGCCCACCGACCCGCAAGGTTGTGAGACAAGAAATCGTCATCTATAAGGAAAGAGATGGAGGAGGAAGGGGAAGAAGAGGAGGGGGAAGGGGGAGGTGAAGAATGCAGCGCCTTTGGCACACTTTAGAGGCCCTCGTGGGGCCCTTTGCTGCCTTGTGCCTTTTTGAGCACGTTCGGCGCGAGGGCTGTGCCAGTGGTTCACTGCGCAATGGAATCCACGCGCGCGAAGCATCTGGCACTATCCCGCTGATGGAGCAGCGTCAGGCCCTCAATTGGGTTGCGCGGCGACACACTTTGGCCGCGTGCGTGCAGCCACCCGTGCTCCGCCACAAAGTGGATGTACTCTTCTGGCTTTCTTCCTTTAGTGCAAGGCAGCACTGGGCTCCATTGGAGGACACTGTCGAGTCACTTTCTGACCCACCGCGGCAGTTTATGGGGTGGTGCTTGAAGTACCCCTGGACCAAGAATACCCCCAGGATTTTCGGGATGGCCCAGATGGCCTCCAGGGCACCCGTCACGAGGCCCAGAGGGCCCCAGGGGCTCAAAAATAGTGCGAAAAGCTGGGGGCACCTTGGGCCAGGGGTACTTCTAGCAACGCCCGAGTTTAGGGACACTTGGGACACTATCATGCGTCGCAGCTTCTGGCGGCCCGCCGGTGTGGCGCCTCAGAGTGTGTTTCCGGGAGGCTGCCGCGCGCGCGACGTTCGCTTCGCAGCTCAGTGGCCACGTTGGGAGCTGCGCCGCAAGCACGGGAGAACCGCCGTCTAACATGGAACGTTCAAATCGAGCAGCGTACCATTTGTGAGCCGGGCTTTCGCCTCCAAAATCCTCGCTTGGGAAGCGTTGTTTTCCCCATATGCATGCTCCCATTCACATTCACCATAATGACAATTATACAATTGAAACGAGTGGGGACGGATACACACATACATATATATGTGTATATATATATGTATGCATATGTATATGTTTGTGAGTGTGTGTATATGTACATCGTTATTTGTATATCGATACAGTGACAAACATACTTATGCATACATACATCCATACATACACACATTTAGGCATACATACATACACACAGACATACAGACACATTCCTACCTACCTACCTACCAACCTACATACATACATACATACATACATACATACATACATACATATATACAAACATACATCCATCCATCCATCCATCCATCCATCCATCCATACATACATACATACATACATACATACATGCATACACATACATACATACATGCATACATACATACATACATACATACATACATGCATGCATACATACATACATACATACACGCATACATACATCCATACATACATACATGCATGCATGCATACATACATACACATATGCGTGTATATATATACACATAGGTGTGTATATATCTATTTAGGTGTACATACATATGCGGCGCCATAACGCCCCAGCAGGCCCACCATGGGTTCGAGACGCCCACGGGGCCTCCAAGACACCCCAAGAGGACTCCAAAATAATTTCTCTGGAGAGCGACCATAGGCAATAATCATTGAATTTCTGTTGTTTGTCCCCTTGTCGCCCGCGCCGCTGCCCGATTCGGCGGCGAGTGATGGGGGGCATGAGAAAGAAGAAGACTTTTTGGAAGGCGGCTGGGCTTCCCAGAAACGCGCCAGCTTTTTGAGAGGTTTTCTGTGTCTCGACGCAGGCTTAGAACACTTCTCAGAAGGCCGGGGGACTCCCGAGCCTTCTGAGAAGGCCCGCCCTGTCTGACTCCCCCCCTCTCGCTCGCCGCCGCACGGCGCCCGAAGACGGCACAAGAGGCGCCCACTATATGAGGAAAGTCTCCGGAGTCAGTCCGACGGAACTCCGACGTACATCCGACGTGAACCCGACGTAAATCCGTCGTGGATCCGACGTAGATCGGGTCTCAAGTTGCCGCGCGAGGCCTCCAGGATTTCCCCTCGTAACGTCCAAGCCAACACCAACCCACCCCACGGGGGCGCCCAAACGGCCGAAAGCGCCTCTCAGTTAGTTCAAGAGGCCCCGCTACAGTCGGCCCGGATTAGTAGATCGACCCTGCCAGCTCAAGGGTACCATTGTGTCCTGTGCCTCGCGACACGTGCCTTCTTACTCTCCTGTGGCGATGTGGCCCTCGGAAGGTTCTTGTGTCCTCTCGTGTGTCCTGTCCAAAAAAAAAGCTTGACCGGAAGGGGCCCGCTCCCGACCCGCAGACCAAAAAAGTGTCCTGTCCAATCAAGTCCGACTGTATTGCCACCCGGACGAGGCTGGACACGCGACGAACGCTCTCGACGGAGCCCAGAGGGCGCCACCGCGGCCGCAACGCCCACTGTTGCCTCGAGACGGCCCAAGACACGTTCGGCCCGTCGCGAAGGGGCTGCTCGAAGATGGTTTCGGAAGAAGCCCCAGTAGGCAGAGATCGTTGGTTCACCGTTGGTTCTTGCAAAGATTTTGCCGTGGTCGCTTGCCTGCGTTTGCCTCCAGTTGGAGACGGCGCATGGGGCGTCCCATAAAGGCCCAGGAGAGATAAAGTTGCAACTCGTGCTCAGCCGCTGCGGTCTTCATCCTTGCTGCCTTCCTAAAGTATCCGAAGACGAACACAGAGGCATCCCAAATGAGCCCCAACAAGGCCCGACCTATCATGACCTCAGAACCATCATGTTCCTGGGTCCACTTCCAGGAACATGGTTGCCACCTCCAGTGGACAGAAGAAGATGAGAATGAGGATGGGAGGAGGGGCGCGGAGGCAGAGGCGAAGGTGAGGACAACGAGGAGGAGTACAAGCACATGAGGAGGAGGAGGACAAGCACATGAGGAACTGCTGATCCATCCCTCGCCCCATTTCCCGTTCTCTTCCTTTTTGCTTGTCCTGCCTGCCTGCTTCCGTTCTTTCCTACCTCCCTCTCTCTCCCGCCTCTCTCCTTCTCTCCCTCCTTCCCCCTCCTCCTCCTGCGATTACTACAACGACGGCGGCGACGACGCCGACGACACCGTCGACGCCAGGATTGCGTGCCTGCCATGGGAGTGGATGAGAATATGATCGATGAGGAGAAGAATGAGGATGATGTCTTTGGGCTTGAGTACAGCCTAAGCGCGCGTAGCGCTTTTTTTTTCCAACATGTATATATATATATTTACTTGTACATCTTGTGTTGTATATATAGGTTCATGTCTTTACCTATGTCTATGCCTATGTCTATGTCTATGTTTATGTCAATGTCTATGTATGCCTGAATGCATGCATGTATGCATGCATGCATGTATGTATGCATGTATGAATGTATGCATGCATGTATGTAAGTACGTGTGCATCTCTGTGCGTATATACATTTATCTACAGATGGCGTATGACTAGCCATGACGAGGGTGGATGTCGAGGATTTGGGTATACATGTTGAATGGCATGCCAGGCAACGAAGGGCGATCGCCCTTGGCATGGGCAAGGTCATGGCGGTTGTTACTTTGCGTGCCCACTGCTCCGTTCTAAAGATGTTAAACATACAATCTCATAATGTTGGCATTCAGGTCGCAGTGTGCATTTCACGTTGGGTCAACACCTGTTCAGGCTATCGCAATGTTTTGCGATATTTAGCAGTCGGGTGCCCATTTGCCTGTGCCAGTTTAGAGTTGGTTGTCCACTTCGCATGGAAACTCCCGAGAGGTGGTCATTCAATGATAATTCTTTTTAGAAAGCGTGGGAGGACGAAGGGTAAAGTACGCACAGGAGGAATTCGAGGTTCGAGGAAGGGGTGTACAGCTACTCACGAGAGTATGGACGGAGCACTTCATCAACGTCCCCGTTCGCCGCAATTTTTCATACATGTTCGGCCCGGGTATCTTGCATCCTTACCCCGTATCTTTGTTTCTGCGGCTAGCTGTAACAAGCGCCGCCGGTTCGATCGAGCTCGCAGGCACGCCATCGTTAGAGTGATGCGCGAGGTGGTCGAAATCCGTGAATGGCGAAGCCTCGCCCCATCCACACGTCAGGCACGGACGATGTGATGGAGGAGGGAGGTGAGGAGGACATGGGGTTGAGGGGGAAGTTTCGAAACAAAGGCTGGTGATGAAGCGGATGCGGGCCGGGGGGGTGGCAGGGTGGGGATGCGACTATATTAGGCAGGGTAAGGGCTGTAAGCAGAGGAGGAGGAAGAGGAGGAGGAAGCGGAGGAGGAGAAGGAGGAGGAGGAGCAGGAGGAGGAGAAGGAGGAGGAAGAGGAGGGTACATGGGACGATGAGGAGAACGAGGAGGAGGATGAGCAGGATGATGGGGAATCCACGGATGAGGTGGGGGAGGAGGCCACCGTTGTTTCAGTTGTGCAGTTTGGTCTCGGCGTATCCATTCATGGGATGAGGCGCTGCTTCTTTGGAAGCGGGAGAGGTGGAGGATGAAGCAGGTACTAGGAGTACAAAAACAACAGTGAGGGTCTGCTGCGTGTGGATCGTGTGTCGCTTCGGTGTTGCCCTCTCGTTGCGGCACTGCTGGTGCCGTTCCCCGAGCGGTTTGCACCTCATCCTCCCCGTCCTCCCCGTCCTCCCCCTCTCATCCTCATCCTTCTCCGTTTACTCCTCCTCCTCCTCCCCCCTCATCCTTCTCCCTCCTCCTCCCTCTCGCCACCACCTCATCCCCCTGTGCCCCCCCATCCAGGACTGGCCAGCATGGGCTACCTTCACAGCTGTTTTTATCGTGCTCATTATGTTCGACAACCTGGTCCTCCACAGGAGAGCAGATGTGTCGCCCCTTTGTGCATCGTCGTATCTATCCAATTCCCCTCCTCAGAATTTTAACGCTTCGCGTATCCTCACCAGCCGTCCTCGCGCTCTCTGAGTGGGTCATGCTGCATGGCATACACCGATTTTCCTGGCATTTTGCTAGGCTGCACGTTGCCCGAGCTTCCCTGGGTGCCCTCAGCCTGTCAGCTTCTCCGCGCAGCACAGCAGCTGCTTGGTGAGCGGGCCAGGCCGGCCTGCGGCGCTCCCAGTAGCTAATTTGACCCGTTTCCGCGCCCCGGACCGCTTCTGACTCCGCCTGCGCCTTCGCTTGCGGACGCGACCGAAAAGTATCCTCACCAGCCGGGTTCGGCCGCTGTGCTCTTAGGCTCGCGCGTCGCTAATTTGACAGGCCCGAGGCCCGGTCCTCTCAGCTCGGCGATTGCGATTTCGCGTCCGCCCGCGACCAAAAAGTATCTTCACCAGCCCATCCAGGACCGATGCCTAGGGGAGCTGCCCCTGTCGAGTGAGCGTGTCATCATTTGGATACCCGAGGGAGCCTCGGTGAACTAGATGCCTCTTGAGTGCCTCTCGGAGTCGCTCGGGATGTCTCACGGGTGGCTCTTCATGGCCTTTTAGGGCGTTGTGGGGGGCTCTTGGGGTGCCGTGGGGGCGTTTTGGGGTCCTCTTGAAGGCCTCTTGCGGGGACTATTGCTGCATCCAGGGGGAAACAAACATATTGGCAAACGCCCGCTCACGGAGAGGCGAGGCTGGCCAGCAGCTCGTTTCTGTTCGCGGCATGGATATCTATGTATATATATATACATGTATATGCACGTCTGTATGTATATATATATATACACATATATATAGATATATATGTAGATATCCATGAATCAACCAATCAATCAATCAATCAATCAATCAATCAACCAATCAATCAATCAATCAATCAATCAATCAATATATATATATATATATATATATATATATATATATATATACATATATATATATATATATGTATAGAGCCCCTGAGACGATCATCTTGCGCGAAGCATATGGGCAGGACGGTATCCTTCCAAGGTGCGCACAGGGTGGCGCTAGAGGCCCGGATTCAGAGCGCATGGAGGAAGTTTCCCGTGCTCCGAGCAGAGCTGACGACCAAGTCGTATTCCTTGTCGTCGAGAGTCCGCTGGTTCGACTCTGTAATTACGCCCTGCGTGCTCTGCGGGGCTCGCGCGTGGACTCTGACAGTGGAAGTGGAGAGAACAGCTGAAGGTCCAGCGCCCGATGCTGAGGCTGGCGACTGGAGCCTGTCGCAGACGCTCACCGGTCGATCCTCCTGGAGGTTCGGAGAGTTCGGACGCAGGCGACGCCGATCAGTCTGAACAGCACGAAGAGGAAATCGACCGGGACGATCGAAGTGGGTACGGAGAGAAGGGGTACGATGCCCAACAGCAGCTTCTGTTCATTCTGAATAAGACTCGCTGTCCGCGACGCCGCGGCCTGTGTTGTCCATTTGAGACAGAATGCCGCCTGCCCAACAGCGCCCGCGTGTTGGTTTGGGACAACATTTGTTCTTGGGCATTGTGCCCATTTTTTCCGTACCCATTTCGGGCGTCCAAGATCGACACCGGTTTGCCTGTTTCGGTGCCCAACATCCTTTGCTTTCAGAGCAGATTGTGAGGATGTCTCAGGCGGGGCGCTGGTTTCAGTACCCCTAAGGGGAGCCGCCTAGGGCGTTTCCACGGGCCCGTTCGCGGCCAGTTTGTGGGATGTCTCAGTCGGTTTGCCTTTTTTTCCGGTGCCCAACATCCTTTGCTTTCAGAGCAGATTGTGAGGATGTCTCAGGCGGGACGCTGGTTTCAGCACCTCTACAGGGAGCCGCCAGGGGTGTTTTCACTGGCCCGTTCGCGGCCAGTTTGTGGGGATGTCTAAGGCGGTTCGCTCGTTTTCATGCCCAAGAAGCATCCCTAAGGAGAGCCGCCCGGGGGTAGGACACGGGCCCGTTCGCGGCCATTTAGCGGGGATGTCTCAGGCGGTTTGCTCGTCAGTGCGCTCATGAACAGACGCTCACTATGGCATGACATAGCGCATGAGATGCACATATGGGGAGCTCCACGCAGTGAGTAATTCCCTTCCTCTTTTTTGAGATCTCCCGCTTTTTTGACGTTCCTTGGTCCCTTCGGGGTGTTCGTGGAGTTTCTGGGATGTTTTGGAGGTTCTGAGTTTTACATGGCAGGAGGAGGAGGAGGAGGAGGAGGAGGAGGAGGAGGAGGAGGAGGAGGAGG
>CAUYUJ010003745.1:0-37500 GCA_963575745.1 Prorocentrum cordatum
TTGCCATGCCCAGGCCGCGCCGTTGCCATGCTCAGGCCGTGCCGTTGCCATGCCCAGGCCGCGCCGTTGCCATGCCCAGGCCGTGCCGTTGCCATGCCCCAGGCCGTGCCGTTGCCATGCCCAGGCCGCGCCGTTGCCATGCCCAGGCCGCGCCTCATCCATGCCCGGGCCGTGCCGTTGCCATGCCCTGGCCGTTCCGTTGCCATGCTCGGGCCGTGCCGTTGCCATGCCCAGTCGACGCCGTTGCCATGCCCAGGCCGTGCCGTTGCCATGCCCAGGCCGTGCCGTTGCCACGCCCAGGCCGTGCCGTTGCCATGCCCAGGCCGTGCCGTTGCCGTGCCCAGGCCGCGCCGTTGCCATGCCCCGGCCGCGCCGTTGCCATGCCCAGGCCGTGCCGTTGCCGTGCCCAGGCCGCGCCGTTGCCATGCTTAGGCCGTGCCGTTGCCATGCCCAGTCCGCGCCGTTGCCATGCCCAGGCTGAGCCGTTGCCATGCCCAGGCCGTGCCGTTGCCATGCCCAGGCCGAGCCGTTGCCATGCTCAGGCCGTGCCGTTGCCATGGCCAGGCCGTGCCGTTGCCATGCCCAGGCCGTGCCGTCGCCATGCCCAGGCCATGCCGTTGCCATGCCCAGGCCGTACCGATGCCAGGCTCAGGCCGTGCCGTTGCTATGCCCAGGCCGCGCCGTTGCCATGCCCAGGCCGTGCCCTTGCCATGCCCACGCCGCGCCGCTGCCATGCCCCAGGCCGAGCCGATGCCATGCTCAGGCCGTGCCGTTGCCATGCCCAGGCCGCGCCGTTGCCATGCCCAGGCCGTGCCGTTGCCATGCCCTGGCCGAGCCGCTGCCGTGCTCAGGCCGTGCCGTCGCCACGCCCAGGGCGGGCCGTTGCCATGGTCAGGCCGTGCCGTTGCCACGCCCAGGCCCAGGCCGTGCCGTTGCCATGCCCAGGCCGCGCCGTTGCCATGCTCAGGCCGTGCCGTTGCCATGCCCAGGCCGTGGCGTTGCCATGCCCAGGCCGTGCCGTTGCCATGCTCACGCCGTGCCGTTGCCATGCCCAGGCCGCGCCGTTGCCATGCCCTGGCCGTGCCGTTGCCACGCCCAGGCCGTGCCGTTGCCATGCCCAGGCCGTGCCGTTGCCATGCGGCCGTGCCGTTGCCATGCCCAGGCCGTGCCGCTGCCATGCTCAGGCCGCGCCGTTGCCATGCCCATGCCGCGCCGTTGCCATGCCCAGGCCGCGCCGTTGCCATGCCCAGGCCGCGCCGTTGCCATGCCCAGGCCGCGCCGTTGCCATGCCCAGGCCGTACCGATGCCAGGCTCAGGCCGTGCCATTGCCATGCCCAGGCCGTGCCGCTGCCATGCCCAAGCCGTGCCGTTGCCATGCCCAGGCCGTGCCGTTGCCATGCTCAGGCCGTGCCGTTGCCATGCTCAGGCCGTGCCGTTGCCATGCCCAGGCCGCGCCGTTGCCATGCCCAGGCCGAGCCCTTGCCATGCCCATGCCGCGCCGTTGCCATGCCCAGGCCGTGCCGTTGCCATGCCCCGGCCGCGCCGTTGCCATGCCCAGGCCGGGCAGTTGCCATGCTCAGGCCGTGCCGTTGCCATCCCCAGGCTGAGCCGTTGCCATGCCCAGGCCTTGCCGTTTCGACGCCCAGGCCGCGCCGTTGCCATGCCCATGCCGAGGAAGAGGAGGAGGAGGAGAAGGAGGCTGAGGAGGAAGAAATCGAAGAGCTGTAGGAGGAGGAGCAGCAGGAGGAGCTGTAGGGGGAGGAGGGAGGGGGGAGGAGAAGGGCAAGGCGGACGACGAAGAGGAGGAGGAGGAGGGGGAGGAGCGGAGGGCCATGCGTCCAGGATTTTGGGGGGGCAACTCTGTTAAAGATTCTTGGCCTGCGTTCAGCCGTCGTCGCCGTCGGCAGGTTCGGTCGGGAACCAGGCGGCATCTTTGCTAATTTCTTGTTGTCCACGGCAGGGTTAGTTCGGAACCAAGGGGAGGGGGGCAACTTTGCCCCCGCAATTTTGTTAACGCGATGTGGTTTTCACGCTCCTAGACACCGTCGTCGCCGCGTGGTCGCCCTCCTCGTCACCGTCGTCCGTTATGCTGCTGCCATGTCGTCGCCATGCGGTTGCCATGCTGCTGCCATGTTGTCGTCATGCTGCTGCGATGCTGTTGCCATGCCGTTGCCGTGCTGCTGCCATGCCGTTGCCATGCTGGCGCCATGCTGTTGCCATGCGGAGGCCTCGCTGCTGCCATGCTGTTCCCGTGCCGCTGCGGTGCCGTCGCCATGCCGTTGCGGCGCTGTTACCGTGCTGTTGCCGTGCTGTTGCAATGCGGTGGCCGTGCTGCTGCCATGCTCTGCCCATGCTGCTGCCGTGCTGTCGGCATGCCGTCGCCATGCCGCTGCCATTCCGTCGCCATGCTGATGCCATGCTGGTGCCATGCCCTGGCCATGCTGCTGCCATGCTGTTCCCATGCTGCTGCCATGCTGTCGCCATGCTGTTTGCCTCGCCGTCGCCACTCTATTGCTATGCTTTTGCCATGCTGATGCCGTGCTGTTGCAATGCTGATGCCATGCTGTCGCCATGCTATGACCATGCTGTTGCCGTTCTGTGGCCATGCCATTGCCATGTTGTTGCCATGCGGCCGGATTGCCGTCTGGGGGCCCTCCTGGGGGTCCTCTCGGATACCTCTTGGGGCGTCTTGGGGGCCTCGTGGGCCGCCTCAAGGCGGTACTTGGCCGTGTCGTGCGTGCAACCTTGGGCAGTCTTGGAGGTGTCTTGTCCCAGCTTACAGGCCTCCTGGGACCCTGTGGGCCATCTGGGAGGCCATCTGTGACCGTCTTGAGCTGTCTGGGACCTCCTTGGGAGCCATCTTGGGCCGCAATGGCCGTCCTGGAGGAGGGCTTTCCGTACGTGAAGCTCCTTTGGGGTGGTTTCCTGGAGACCGGCGGGCTGCGCCAGAGGCCATCGGGATTCTCCTGGAAGGGCCACGAAGAGCTTCAAAGCTCGGCGCGCCAAGCACCCCTGTGGCGGGCGAAGGGGTCGGCGGATCTATCCCGCCACCATGCCTTGGGGGCTTCGGGGGGTCTCGAGGAAACATGTTGGGCCTACAGGTGGTTTGTCGGGGGGCCTCCAGGGTGTCTCTGGGGGGTCTGGGGGGAGGGGGGGGGGTCCAGGGATTCTTGGGCACGTCTTGGGTGGGAAAGGTCCTGGGCGCCTGGCCTGGCGCTCCCTCTGAGACCAAAGCGCAGGAAAGGCACAATGTTTTCGACGATGTGAGGTTCCTGGAGGCTCACGCGACACACCCTCGAGAGGGCTGGGCCATTGGGGGATCCGGGCCCTTCAAAGACTTACTGTCCTGAAAACCACTCGCAACTGTATGAGCTTTGGGGTGCCCCACTGCGTGGTCAAGGCACGGTGGTGGACGTACGCACTCCTGATTCAGAAAGCCCTTCTGGCCTGGCTTCGGATCGTTGGAGCCGCCTGCGGGCAGCCCGCCCGTCCGGGAGGCCGAGGGCGACGCCGGTGTTTCCCTCGCCGCTCACATCGTGGTTCCGTGCCTCCATGACTCCTCCGCGCCACCATGTCGGGGTCGAGCCATTCGGGCGCCTGGCAGGGCTTGGCCTGCCGCGCGGCCATGGAGTGGCGGCTCTCGGAGCGCAGCTGGCCGCAGGCATGGCCGTTGCCGCCGCAGGCGGGGGAGGGGCGCGGGTCCGCGGCACGCAGGCTGCAGGGGTCGCGGGCGCAGGCCGCCAAGGAGGAGGAGCCGCGCGGTAAAGCGGCTCGCACTGGCGGGGCGACCCGCGGAGAGGACGCCCCGCGCAGAGAGGACGAGGCGGCGGGGGCGATGGAGGAGGCGCCCCCCTTGCCGACGTCGCCCGGACTGGGCTCGCGGAGGCCCGGCCCCGCTCCGACGACGCCCCCCTCCGACGAGAGCAGTACTCAGCGCGAGGAGGAGCGGGTGCTGCCGAAGTCGCGCTGCCGAAGCCGGGAGCGATGGCGAGCTATGGCCGTTGCCGCGCAGATCGCCTCCGCGCGAGCAACCTGCGCCGAGGCCGGGAGGTCCGCGGCGGAGCGCGCCGAGGACCTTGGGCGCCTGGAGCCGGCCCGCGCCGAGGAGGCCGAACAGGAGCCAGCGCGCGCGGGTGCGGCCCTCCGCGGACAGACGCCCCGCGCCGCCGCCGTCACCGACGCGTGGCTTCGGCGGTACAGCCGGCGCGCGGAGGCCGCGCGGAGCACGGCAGTCGAGTCGAAGGGCACCGCCGGTGCCTCGATGCCCGGCGACCCTGACCCGTCTCCCGCCAGCCTGATATCCGAGAGCCCTGTCCCGTCCCCCGCCAGGGAGGTCTCCGAGACCCCTCCTCCGGGGCCACGGGGTGTTGCTGCGCCTAGCAGCGCGAGCAGCGACGCCCCGGCGCGCCAGGAGGGCGACGACTGCGACTGGTCCTCCGCCGCCGAGGCCCCCGAGGAGGCGGGCGATTACGGCAGCGTCCCGAAGGGCGACGCCATCGCGGACACTCTCGACGCCGTCGCGGAACCTCTCGACGCGATCGACGAGGCCGAGGCGGAAGAGCGCGAGGCCGCCGTCGTAGGAGCGGCCCGCGGCGGTCCGGCGTCCTTGCAGGACTCAGAGGCCGCAGCTGGTGCGTCGGCTGCCGTCGGCCCCCAGCGACGTCAGGCGCTGATGTCCCACAGGGTCGTCGAGGTGAGGGCAGGCTCTCTGAGGTACTACCCGGCGCTCTCTGCCGGGGATAGGTCGGCCACTATCGAGCGCGTGCTCCGCGCGCGCGGCGAGGCGGCGAAGGCCGAGGCCCGCGAGCTTGGACTCGATGCCTCGACGCTCGAGAAGGCCTGCGAGTCCGTGGCCGGCGCAGGCCGAGCCATTCTGGCGCCTCCGGCCGCCGACGGCTTTCGCTACTTGGTCTTCGACGTCGCGCTGGCGAAGAGGAGCAAGTTCCTCTATTTCCAGGATTGGTCGCAGACAGCGGATGGCTACTACTACCTCCGCGTGCAGGACAGGCGCACTGGCGTTTGGCAGCCAGTCGCTCTCGCGGCCCAGTCGGGCCCCCCCGTGATCAGCCGCGCGGCGAGGTCCATATGCAAGACCCATTGCGACCACACCTTCGGCGGGGAGGTATGGTTCAACGTGCTCAACCAGATGGGCGGCTGCCCCGCCGAGTTCGTGGACGCCTATAACGTCGCCGTCGACAGGCGACTCCAGGCCGCAATCGAGAAAGTTGGGGCGCATCGCGTTTCCCCACCAGCCCATCCAAAAAGGACGTCCAGGATAATTGAGACGATCAGGGAAGTACAGGAGCAAAGAGGCGGACGGCTGGTATCGTTCACAGGGGGGGGGGCTGGACGACGAAGGAGAAGGACGAGGACTTTGTGGACGAGGCGGGACCGGGGGAGGGGGAGGAGGAGGAGGAGGATGGCGGGGATGGGGGGCGGAGGGAGCAGGGGGACGAGGAGGGAGAGGGGGATCTTGGGAGCTTCTTGGGTGCCTCCCGGGGCCGCCCGGGTCTCTTCGGGGCTTCTCGGGGGTTTCTTGGGAGCTTCTTGGGTGCCTCTCGGGGCCGCCCGGGCGCCTTTCGGGGCCATCTTGGGCCCATTTCGGGAGCTTGCGGAGCGTTCTCTGGGGGGCCATCTTGGAGGGGATCGATTACAGAAGGGGGGCTTCTGAATCCCCCCCCTTCTCGGGGGCCCCAGAAATCGTTTCGTGGACCCTCCGCGGTGCGCTCTTGTTGCGCCCGTGGGCGCTCTTGGGGCCGCATTGGGGTTCTCTTGTGCTTCCGCGGTGGCCATCTTGGGCACTCTTGGAGCTCGCTCGAGGCTTCGGAATGTCAACAGAAGCGAAGAGGCGAGAATAAACAAAAAACAAAACTTTTATATGTTTTTGGGTTTTTGAAGGTTTTGGCGTCTGGGAGGGGCCTCCTTGGAAATCTGGGACGCCCCTCGGAGCCGTCTCGGAGCGTTCTTGGGGTTTCTGGGGGCACATTGGGGGCCATATTGAAGCATCATGGGCTGGCTGGAGCCATCTTGGAGGGGGCCCTCCTGGAGCAGTCTCGGGCGGGAAAGTACTCGTTGACACCTCGCGGCCCGCCTCCGCCCAGGCCCCGGGGATGAGGGTAGGGGGAGGGGTAAGCCGTTCCCCGAGGAGGAGGAATGGGGGCTGGAAGGAGACACTTTCTAGACCACCTACGACCAGAGGGCCGGTGGGATTTTGCTTCGCCAGGATCTCCGATGGGGGATGGGGGGGGGGGGAGGGGGGGCATGGGCTGATGTCTCTGAGGAGGGCCGGTGCCTCGACGCTCGGCGAGAGATAGTGTGAAGTGGAAGCTTTCTCGAATGCGACCTGCAGGCGGTCGACCTCCCGCCGCTCGACGCGGCTGCCTCCAGCGCGCGGCGCAGGGACGCGCCTGGCCCGGCGAGCGAACGCCCAAGGTTCCTCAAGAGGCAGGCCGCGACGCTCCTCTGGAAGGCGGCAGACATCGCAGCCAGTGCCTCGACGCCTGGCGGGCACCCTGAGGACGATCGCCTCGAGGCGGAGCGCCTCCGCAGCGAAGCCGGCGAGTTGACCCGCCGGAGGCTGGCGATGCAGGCGGATTCCGCCAGGGCGGCCAGCCGCCCAGCCACCGGCCACGCGCCGCAGGCTTCGGGCGCGCAGCAGGGCGAGCCGATCGCGCACTTCGCCAGGGCGCTCCTGAACACGCTGCTGGCGCTCGGCGTGGAGCGCGAGCCGGCGGCCAACATGGTCGACCCTGGCGGGGGCCAGGGCGGCGACAAGGGCGACGGGGGGAAAAGCGGGAAGGGCATGGGGCAAGAGGTGAGGCGCCCGGCCCCCGAAAGCCGAGCTGGTGCCTCGACGCCCAGCTAAGGCGCAGATGTCCGACGTGCGCTCGCGCGCAGGACCTTAGAAAAAATCTCGACGCGCCCCCGTCCAGCTTATCCAGAAACGATGCCCTTGAGAGCTGTGAGCTGACGGGAGCAGGGAAGAAGAGGCACTCCTAGGGAACAGCGCGGGTAGCGAGTGCGAACTGATCATCTCTTGGAACACGTGGCGTCGGCGCTGCTGCCGCGCGCGCTGCTGGTGCTGATGCTGCTGGCGGTGTCCACGGGCGCTGCGGCGCATGCAGATGCTGCCGCGGCGGCCGCGGCAGTTTCAAGCGCTATGTTGTCCGCAGGCGCAGAGGTGCACATAGGCATCGTGGTGCGCGCAGGCAATGCTGTTGTTGTTTTTTAGCATTGGAGAGGGGGCGGGGATGGGGAGGGGGGCGGGGCGGGGGCGGGGGGGGTGCGCGCGCCCTGGGCCAGAAAAACAAGGATCGCGCATAGTTTCCCGCATTGGCGTTGATGATTTAAGTCCGTGCACGATGCGCCGCGGTCTTCCCTGTGGTACGCGTCTCTGGCGCAGGTGGTTGCGTCGACGATCCGGCGCCCTTGCCGCGCAGTTGAGAGTCGCGTCCCCATGGGCATCTTTGATCCTAGCCGAGCGCCGATCTGTATCTTGAAGTCGCGTGCGCCTCGAAATTATTCCGCCTGTCTCGCGTGCGACATCCTGGGGACTCCGTGGTCTGAGATGCTTTCGCCCGATGTGAGTTCACCGGTGTGGTCCGTGGCGTGCTCACATTTCTTGACGCTTCGCGTATCCCCACCAGCCCATCCAGAAACGATCATCCGGTGAGTCGGTGAATCAGGGACGCCTGGAAGCACGCGGTCGCACGGCCGTTCTGGGAGCGTTAGAATTGGGTGGGCAGTACCTTGGGCCAGAAATCAAAGACCACGAATAGCTTCGCACAGTGAAGTTCAAGACAGGAATCGGTGCAAGATGCGCCATAGTGCTACCAGTGGATAGCGTCTCTGGCGCAGGTTGCTACATGTGCGATCCGACGCCAGTCTTGCGCAGATTTGAGTCGCATCTCGATGGCCATCCTTGATCTGAGCCATTGCGCTGGTTTGAATATTAAACTCGCGTGCGCTTCGAGATTGATCAGGTGATCGTGCTGCTGCCGGTGCTGATGATGGATCTGTTGTTGTTGATGCTGTTGATGTTGCTGCTGGTGCTGGAGCTCGTGCTGCTGCTGGTGCTGCTGGTTGTGGTGTTCCTGCTGGTGGTGGTGCCGCTACTGAGGCCATCTTGGGGGGTAGGAATTGAAAGAAGGGGGAGGAGGAGGAGGAGGAGGAACAAAAAAAAGGAGAAGGAGGAGGGGGATGAGGAGGAGGAACAGGAATGCGGCACGAGGAGGATGAAGAGGAGGAGGGAGGAGGCAGGAAGGGAGGAAGGAAGGCGCGGATGATGATAAGGACACTGCCAAGTTGGGCTTTGGGGATATGTTGTAGTGATGGATCCCCGAGGAGTCGTACTGCCATTTTGGGGCTCTCTTGGGGTCCTCTTGGGGCCCTCTTGGGGCTCTTTTGGGGGTCTTGGAGCCCTCTTGGGACTCTTTGGGGTGGTCTGGGAGGCCTTTTCGGGTAATTTTAGGCCGCATTGATCAAAAAGAGGGGGGTCCGATTCCCGCCGCCCCCTTCTGAGGCTCAAAAATGCCGTCTAGGGCTCTTGGGAGCTCCTGGGGCCGCCTTGGGGCCCTCTTGGGGCTCTCTTGGGGCTGTCTTGGATTGTCTTGGGGCCATCTTGAGGCCTCAAGAGCCAATCGGAGGCGAAAACGCAAAATGCAAAACACATGGTTTTCCATTTGGGGGGTCTTGGAGGGCTCGGGGGGCGCTTGAAACCGTCTTGGGGCCGTCTTGAGGCCTCTTGGATGTATGTCGGAGGCTATATTGACCCATCTAATTAGCGATATATTGGGCAATTTGGAGGCCATCTCGCGCTCTCGGAGGCCCTCTTGGAGCCATCTTGGGCCAAAAAGGACCCTCTGCCACCTCGCGGGGGAGCCCGTCCAGACCCAGGGAGGGGGGGAGGTAAACCTCCCGAGCAGGGGGATGAAGGAGGTTGGAACAGGAAACTCTCTAGACCACCTGCGCCCAGAGGGCTGGTGGGATTCCAGGAGAAGATGCGCTCCCTGGAAGGCCCCGTCCGTCTCGCCCGAGACATTCTGGGAACGCCAGGGGAGTTGCCGGACGAGGGACGCGTGGAAGCACGCAGCTGCACAACCGTCCATGACATCGCACGGGAAGGGGTGCTGAGTCAGCAGGTCAGCGTTGCCGCAACGGCTTCATGAACAACAACGGTGCGTTGGGCTACATGTTGTAGCGAAGGGTTTCGGTGGTGCTGTTGCTGATGCCGTCGTTGCTGCTGGCAATATTGACGTAGTTGTTGCTGCTGGTACTGTAGCATTTGCTGTCATAGTGTTTGTTGCTGTGCTTGCTGCTGCTGTTTGTTACTGTTGCTGCGGTTGTTGCTGCTGGTACTGTTGCTGCTGCCGTTGCTGTTTGCGCTGTTGCTGGTGCTGCTGATGCCGGTGATCCCTGGGGCCGTCTCGGGGAGAGGAGGAGGAGGGGGAAGAGGAGGAGGAGGAAGAGGAGGAGGATGACGAGGAAAAGCGGTAGCGGAGGAGGGGGGAGGAGGTGGAGGAGGAGGAGGAGGAGGGGCAGGGATGCGGCACGAGGAGGAGGAGGAGGAGGAGGAGGAAGGGGGAGGATGAGGGAGTAGGCAAAAGGAAGGGACGCAGGACGATGACAGCGAGGATGATCAGTAGGGCTACGAGAAGCCAGGCTTCGGGGATATGTTGTGGTGAGGGTTCTTTCGAGGACTCGTGATGCCATCTTGGCGCCATGTTGGGGTTCTCTTGGGGTCGATTTGGGGCACTCTTGGGGCCCTCTTGGGGCTCATTTGGGGGGTCCTGGGGCCCTCTTGGGGCTTACTGGGGAGGGGTCTGGGAGGCTTCTTGGAGCCGTCTTGGGCACCACGGCTCCAAAAGAGAGGCGGCGTAAATTGGCGCCCCCCGTCGGAGGCTCGGGGAGGGCGTCTCGGGGCCCTCCTGGGCCGCTCTTGGAGCGCTCTTGGGACCGTCTCGGGTCTCTCTTGGGGCCCTCTTGGGCCGTCTCGGAGCCGTCTTGAGGCTTCAAAAGCGGATCGAAAACGAAAAGGCGAGAAGGCAAAACACATTGATAGATTTTCCCTCCGTTTTTGAAGGATTTCGGCTTCTTGGCGGGGCACTTGGATGGCTCGGAGGGCACTTGGGACCGTCGTGGGGCCGTCGTGAGGCCTCTCGGAGGCATGTCGGAGGCGAGCTCGAGCCGTCCTGGGCTATATGGGGTTATCTTGGAGGCCATCTTGGGCTACATAAGGCCCTCTTGGAGCCGTCTTGGGCCATCTTGGGCGCTCCAATCGGTCGCGACCCCGTCCGTCCAGGTCCAGGGGAGGGGGTAGTGGGAGGGGTGAACTTCTCCCCGAAGGGGAAGAGGAAAAGATGGAAGATGAAACGCCCTGCACCACTCACACCCAGAGGGCTGGTGGGATTTGTCTGCTGAGCATCACCGAGCGGTGGAATCTAATGTCTTCGATTGCCCCCTGTTGGGCGAATCACTTGCGCAACCTCGCTGAGTGTCCCCATAGCACCTCTGCGTGCGCCGAGCGGGGCCCAGATTCAGGGGGACCGGTGCGCACTTTTTTAAAGGTCCCCCCATCTGCTCCTCCTCCCCCTCTCGCCCCCTCCCCTTCCTCACCCTCCTCATCCGTATCCATTTTGGTTACAGTCGCCCTCAGGGGGGCATTCGCGTCGGCACCGCGTGCGCATTGGCCACATATCTTGTGCAGATGTCTTCAGGATTTGTCCTGGTACATATTATTACCGTTGCGGCATCCTCTGCGGCCACGCGTGTGCCTTATTATCCCGCCGCCACCGCGGCGCCCTATATTGCAAGGGCGGCGTCGCCAGTATTAACGGTGGCTCGTCCACGGCGCGCTCGATCGGCGGACGGTGCACGCAAACGCCCACTTCGAACAATTGATCGTCGGTTTGCAGTCCCTCATGGAGCAGTGTGCATGTAGCTGGACGCCTCAGTGGAAGCTCTGGAAATCGTTGGCCTGGAACCCGCAGCCGCCCACTCAAACCAATTTCGATGAGGGCAGAGCCAGCAGCAGCTTCCAATGCACGTTTGCGTCAGGGTCTTCGAAGGTCTTCGAGGGCCAAAATCCGTCAAAATCCTTATTAGTTTTGGGGAGGCCGGGAAGCCAGCCTAGCTTCCGTGCGAGTCGGTGACTCGGGCGGGCGCGGTATCGCGGCGACGTCGACGGCGGCAGACGCCATGGTGACGGTGGCGATGCTGGTGTCGAGGGTGACAATGGCGACGGCAAGGGCGCCGACGGCGCCTGCGGTGATATGCACCGATGAAGCTGATGGCATCCCATTGTCGGCGATGAGGGTTGCGTTCAGGAGTTCGACGTGCGCGTTTTCAAGATTTCGCGCGAGCGCGCGCGGACCTTTTCACAGCCGATGTTGCAGAGCCATGTTTAGATTAGTTTTCAGGTCTCTCGATTTTGAAATCTCTGCGGCATCTAAGCTTTTCGATTGATTTCGCCATGCGCGCTCGAGGACGCGCGCGCGTGCACTTCATCCCGTTTTGTGGACAGGGGTTCTTGCGACAGCGCGCGCGCGCAAGGCTGTTCGAATGATTTCGACGTGCGCCCGCCAGACGCACGTGTGGTAACATTTGGTGAACATTTTTGGATTTGGCGTTTTTCATTATTTCTTAAATTTTCTAGCTTTGGAGTATTGTGTTGTACGTAATATCAATATATACATACATGTGTTTGTAATTTACATATAGACTTACATCTATACATATATGTATACACGTATATACATTTAATATACATTTCTATACAGCTATATAACATATTATGTCATACAACCCGTATGTACAATTATGGTTTCTTCCCAGGGCACGTGCGTTACGTAGGTTGTTTGAAGAATTTTGGCATGCGTTCGCGACGAGCGTGTGCTTTTTTGGTGTTCTTGAACATCGATGGGTTTTGGTGAACGAGGGTGCGCACATATTTTCAGGCTGAGGATGACCAAGGGGGTCGAACAGCGTCTGCCTGGGATGGTAGGTATTCATATTTAGGGTGAACGATGAGGCATAAGCGTGTGTGTTTTACAATAGAACAAGCGGGGCGTTAGTCCGGGGTGGGGGCGAAGTGAAGTCCTATTTTTTCCCAGGATCAACTCCATGTGGTGCAATCTATGTGGTGCAACGTAATTTCTGCTCGCAGTGAGTTGTCCACTCCACTGCTCGCGCAAACATCCCACCCACCCACCCGCAACTTGATTTGCAAAATCTCTTAAGACCGTGACGGTGGGTACCACATGGCACTTGGCAACAACAGCGACGCCGACGACGACAACGACAACGACGATGACGACGCCGCCTACAACGACTACGACGACACCGACGACGTCTCCAACGACCTCGACGACGCCGGCAACGACGACGACGACGACACCGACGACGACGACGATGACACCGACGCCGACGACGACGATGACAACGACGACGACGATGACGACGCCGACGACGACGATAACGACGACACCGACGACGACGACGTAAACGACGCCGACGACGACGACGACGACGGCGACGACGACGACGCCGACGTCGACGACGACGAAGACGACAACGACGCCGACGCCGACGACCACGACGAAGACGACGACGACGTCGCCAACGAAGACAACGAGGAAGGAGGGAAGACGACGACGGCGACAACGACGACAACGACGAGGGAGGAGGGAGGACGGCGACGACGCGAACGACGAAGAAGGAGGAAGGACTGCGACGCCGACGGCGGCAACGACGAGGGAGGAGGGAAGACGACGACGACGACGACGACGACGACGGCGACGAAATAGGAGGGACGACGACGAGACGCCGACGACGGACGACGACGACGACGTGGGAGGAGGAGGAAGGACGACCACGGCGACAACGACGACGGAAACGACCACGACGCCAAAGAGGACGACGACGACGAACACGAAAAAAGACAGAGGACGACGTAGGCGACGACGACGACGACGCGAGAGGAGGGAGGACGGCGACGACGACGACGACGACGACCACGCAAGAGCGCTCGCGCACGCTTTTGTTGAAAAGCCGTGTTGCGAAACTTTTTTTTTTGGAGGGGGTTGGACGCACGATTTTGAAATCCTTCCGAAACCGATGGGTTTTGCAGGTTTTCGGCTTACGCCCGCGACGACGCGCGCGTCTGCACTTCGTCTCGTTTTTTGTAGAGGATTCTCGCGACGGCACACGCGCAAGGGCGTTCGACAGATTTCGACATGCGCGCGCGCGAAGCCCGTTTGGTAGCATTGTGCGAAAATCTTGAAAACCTGTGGTTTTCTCAAGATTTCGCAAGAGCTCGCGCGGAAGTTTTTTTCGCAAATCTGTGTTGCGAAACCATGTGTTTTTGGATGTTTTTTGGAACCCCGATTGCGAAATCCTTCCAGCATCGAAGGTTTTTGCAGGATTTCGGCATGCGCGCACGACGACGCGCGCGTGTGCACTTCGTCCCGTTTTTTTTTTTTTTTTTTTTTTTTTTTTTTGTTTTGTTGCAAGGGGTTCGTGAACAAAAATGTTATGTTAGAACAACAACTGTCACCGCATAGTTTTTTTGTTTAAGAAAAGGGGGAACCCGGCCGAGCTGGGATGATATGATTTCATATTTAGGATGGACGAGTGTGCAGCATCTATATATACGTACATATATATACATATACATGTATGTATGTATGTATGTATGTATGTGTGTGTGTATGTATGTATATATATATACATATATATATATATGAAATCATACTATCCCAGGGGGAGCTGATAAGTCGGGGGGGGGGGGGTCGAGTCTATTCTCCTTTTAGAACAGAGAATCAAAGCTCAGCAATACAAATCAACGCAAAGCGATGTAATGCCATATAGTTCATTGTAGTACGATGCGACACAGTGCGAAACCATACGCAACAATGCGAATACATGTGCGGCGACGCAGCTGAATGCAACGCAATGCAAAGAAAGGCAAGACAATCCAACCCTGTGGCAAGCAATGCGAAATTGTAAAACAAAGCAGCGCAATTCGAAGCCGCGCAAGGCAGTGCAAAGCAATGCGGTGCACTAAAGAGTAATGCGAAGCAATGTAAGGCAACGCGAAGTAATACGAAGCAACGCAAGTCAATACAACATCGTGCATTACAGCGCGCAACAATGCCAAACAATGCGAACCAATGCAACGCAATGCGCCACAATGCAAAGCAATACACATCAATGCAAAACAACGCACTTAAACCCAACAGTACGAAAAACAATGCAAAGCTATCTATTGCCATGTGAAGGAATGCGGCGCAATGTAGAGCAAGGCGAAAGGAATGGGAAGCAACGCGGCGACGGGCGGCGACGAGCCGGCTGGCGGCGAGTGGCGGCGACGGGCGGTAACAAGCCGGCCGGACCGACACGGGGCCCAGTTACTGTAGAAGAGAAGTGCGAACCCCTAAGTGCGAACACTGTTGCGGGAAGAAGTAAGGGCCCCTAAGGTCAAGCATCGCGCAATCCAAATCGCGACCAAGAACGGGAACGTCGGGCAGCGACTGGCGGCAGCAAACCGGCTGGACTGACAACCAGGCCCCACTCAAAATCGTGACCAAGGACGGCGGCCACGGGCGGCATTGGGCGGCCATACCCCGGCCGGACTGGCAACCAGGCTTAGTTCCTTAGAAGAGAAGTAAGACAACCGCAAACGCAATCGCTTTTTGTGGAACGATTGTTGCATCCAGGGCCGTTTTAGGGGGCCTCTTGGAGCCCTGTTGGCGCGTCTTGGGGGCCTCGATGGCCGTCTGTGGGCCATCCTGGGCATCTTGGAGTGATATTTGGTGTATCTGGTGTTATCTTGGACCATCTTGGGGTCTTCTTGGACTTGCTTGGTCCGTCATAGGGGGCCCTGGGGCTTCTGGAAACGTCTCGCGGGGAAGCCCAGCAGCGCGCGAGAGCGCCTGGAAGATTTTTGGCTTTTGGGCTCCCTGCCACTAGTCGTACTAGTTCAAAGCTGAGTACAGAGTGCAGAGACTCTAGAAGCTTGGAGAACACTCCACTTCGTGCCTCGAGGCACGGTGGCGGATCTTCTCAAAGGACAAGGCCAAGTGGTGCTCGCTGAGCATCAAGGCTGCAGCGTCCATGGCCAAGTTCTCCACTGACCGCACGATCTCCGAGTATTCCAGCGTCATCTGGGGCGTCAAGCCAGCACCTCGCCCAGTGGAAACCGCAGTAACCAGCACGAAGGTTCCAGGTCCTGTCGGCAAAGCTGCTGCTCCGAAGAAGTAGATGCCGGGGCCCGAAGCCAAGGCTGCCTCTCCAGAGAAGAATGACGGAGGCGCATCAACTGGCTGTGCAGAGCGAGCGGCCCAGCTTTAATCAACGGTGGTCAGGAGCAGCGTTTAAGCTGCAAATGTTCCATACTAAAGTTTTAAATGTTTACCCCTTTTCCTCCGCCACCTCACCTGCCCCTCCTCGTCGTCTTCCTCTATCTCCCCTCAGGCGTGGTGCCCGTTTTTGACTTCAAGAGGGCACCTGGGCTCAGGGCAGCTAGTGTTGCACGTGGTCTTCCATGAATTGGGCTTTTTTGGCTCGGTACGGTGGGGTGGCAGGCGTTCGGCTCACAGGCAGCCGGCTAATCAATCGTTGCTCGGCATTTGCACCGCCGTGTCTGCGACTGGGCGAATAAGGCGTGCGATGATGAGTCTCTCGAGGCTGCCTCAGAGCGTTGCGCGCACACGCGTTGCTGCATCGAACAGATTCTCAGTGCATCTTCCGGAGTCGCAAGCATCGAAGAATAACATACGCCATAAACATAAACATTTGGCGCTCCGCGCGGATTTCTTGGATCCGCGCTGGGCTGCCCCCGCGGCGCCTCCGGCGCCGCCCTGGGCCCGCTCCGCGCGCCAGGGAGGGGGGTCCAGCGATGGATCCAAGAAATCCGCGCGGAGCGCCAAAAGTTACTGTTTATGGCGTCTTTTCTTCTTCTATAGAGGGGCAAATGGAGGGGGTCTATTCCCCAGTGTGCGTTCCCGAGCTTGGACGAAGTATTGCGGTGTAGCGAGGCCTGGGGCACCTGAGTCGCATGTGTTTAGCACCAACGCGGGCAGTTTTCTGCGGTCGCCAACTCTGGAAGTTTTTTCTGTCTTCGGGGAAGGCTGAGAAACCTTCTAAGCAGGCCAGGGGACTCCGGAACCTTCTGAGACGGCCTTCTCTTTATCGTTTCCACCCCTCGCTTGCCGCCGAATCTCGTTCCATGTTGTCCACAGCTGCAGCCCTGACTGCCTTAGTGTTTTGTGTTCGATTCGATTCCATCCGAGTTCGCCGCGAGGTGCTCCAGGAATGCCCGAGTCGCCCCGAGCTTCGACGCTGTCCCTTTCCCTCGCCGCGCCCCTCGTCTCCTCCAGCTCGCCGTGCCCGAGCACCTCCGAGCCCCGCAGGAGATGGACAAGCGGCCCCACACCTTCGACAGCGAGGGGAACCTCATCTGGATAGAGCAGCCCAAGGTGGACAAGCTGCCACGGGCCCCCGCCCCCCTGCTGCCGAGGGGCTCTGCCTTTCCCCCGTCTCCGTTCCCTCGTTGTCGGCCTCACTCCACGGCCCCCCCTCGCCTCCTCCGTCGCCGTCGCCACTGCTTGGTGTCGCGGGAGTGGCCGACTGCCCATGACACCGTTTTCTTGTTCATTGTTTTGCCGATCGGCGCGGGCCCTCGCACCTCTCCCCCCCGCCCCCCTACGAAGTAGATCTTGGCTGTTTTTGGCGCTTGTTTCAGGCAGGTGGAGTCTCCCCAAGAGGACGCACTGGTGCAAACAGTCGCACTGAGCAGAGGTCCGGGGCCAGATCCCCCCCCCCTCCCCCCGCCTCCTTCCGCCCAGTGTCGAGCCGCCGAAGAAGAACACGTTCACTATCAGGCTAAAAGCGGCCAGCGACAATGCCGTAAACGTGGCGCGCAGTTTTTCCAAGAACAGGTCGTCTGCAGCCTATGAGGGGGATGAGGAGAAGGAGGAGGAACAGGAGGAGGAGGAGGGAGAGGAGGAGGATGAAGAGGAGGAGGGGCGAACGGCCACGCAGCCTCTCCAGAGGCCCCAAACCAGTGCCTCCCGGGAAAGCCTCCTTTGGGAGCCTCTGCCTCCCCCCAGAGGGGCCCTTCTATAGACGGCCCAGGACGCGCCCAGGACCACGGTCGGGTAAGCTTGAAGTCGGGCATGTCTCTTTACGGGGGGAACATTCTAGAGTAGTGAAAAATCGTTTGGAGCCAATCTTCTGATTTTTTTGAGTCTTTTTGCACATTCTTTGACTCGTTTACTTATTTTTCGCTCCAGCACCCGCCTGTAGGAGGACATGCCCGACCTGAGGCGCGCTGGAGGCTTGGATGCCGAGCCGTGCCGCCGAGGCCTCGGGGGAGAAGTCGCGCGGGGTGCCCCCCCCAGGGGACGAGGCGCCCAGGAGCGCCGGGGGGCGCCCGCGAGCTCAGGCGGCCCAGGGCTTGCAGAGGGACCCGCGACGAGCGGGTGCAGTGCTCGACGCCGAGGGCTCAAAGGGGCCCGAGAGGGCACGCCGCTCAGTGCCTCGGAGGAGGACATGGTACCCATACCTCTCTGCCCTCCGCCCGTTTTCCCCTTCTTGGGGCCTCCTGGGAGACCCTCGTCGCCACCGCTGGACTCGCCTCGAAGTCTTGGTCAGAGCGCGCCCCGGGAGAGGTCCGGGGAGTGGCGGTATCGGTACCGTTTGGTCTCCCCACGAGAGGGCGCTCCGCGCGGTGCCCGCGGGGCGGTGGCGGATAGCACGTGACCGTGCGCAGGATCATGAGGCTCAGACGCGGGGCCACGCAGAAGGCGGATGTAATTGTCACTCCCAGGCGCATACGTTCTTTGGTCAGTCACGTCGTCTTGGATCTCTGACCGCGGCCAGGACAGTCCAGAGGCCCGCGTGGAGCGACCAGTCATTACTTGGCATGCACAGTCGACCCGCATGGTAAGGATGGGTTTCCAAGGGGTACCCTATATTCCTTGCCTCCTCGGTCCATCCTCAGCGACTTTCGCTTGCCGACCTCGTTCGAAACGCGTCATCGTGACCCTCCAAGGCCCTTGCGTCCTTACCGCGCATCCCCGTGATACGGGTTGACTGTAGAGGTTTGTTTCGTGCGCAGTTCCCTTGTCTGACATCGGGCATGTCCTCCTACAGGGGGATTTCTGACGAAACGTAGAAAATGGTCAACAATACCCCAAAGTATTCAAAAGTAGTCCATAAATCGTCCCTAGAATAGTCTTTGACTATCTCAGAATATTCCTCCTGTAGAGGGGCGTGCCCGACTGAACCCTTGTCCTCCCCCCCGTGCCTTCAGGTCTGCGAGGACTTCTCCTTCCACGTCCGCGCAAGCCCGCAGGGGACGAGCGGGGGCCCCATGTCGCTGGGGGAGACGGTGAAGCTGGACGCCGGCGATGCCAGGCAGCAGCGCTGACGATGACAGCGCCTCTCTGCACAGCAGCCGTTCACGTTTCTGCCGAATGTGTAAGATGCTGACGGTGGCGGCAACCCCCTAGCATCTACGGTTGCATGTGAGGGCTCTCAGTTCCTCTCGGCCGTCCCACCCCCCCTCTGTTGCCCGCCGGCCAGTTCGCCAGGTAGTGCCCTTTTCTAGCTTCTCGCTGTAGCGGAGTTCGCTGCCAGCGCCTCTCGTTCTGCACATCAGTCGGAGGTTGATAGACCTCCTACCCTGACACGTCGATTAGCGAATTGGCCGTTTTCGGTTCGCGAGAGGGCGTCGCGGCCAAGTTTTTTGCGGGTCCGGGGCCGTCGGTTTCGGTCCTAGGCCGTGTTCACTAAAGGGTGGTTTACTAAAGAGAGGTTTGTCCACCGCGGAATCAGCCGTCCAAGTTTCTGCTGGATGTGAGACGCTGAGGGTGGCGGCAACCCCCTAGCGTTTGCGATTGCAAGCAAGGGCTCTCAGGGCTCTGGGGACCACGGGGACTGCTCTCGGTCACCGAGCGCGCTCCGCTACTCGCAGAGTGCCCACTCGCACACGTCTTGAGGACAAACACGTCTTCCTCAATGTAGTGGATCGTAATTCCCACGCGGCGGATCCGGGCCATTTGCGAGTAGTTACTGGGCGAATGCGTAACGCGCTTGTCCACTCAGGCAGTGCTCTTGCGGAGCAGCTGGCTCGACTTCATCAGGCCAGGTTCGCCCCAGTGGCTCGCGGAGCTCTGCGGTGCCACGCTGCCAGATGCGGTGTTGTTTTTCGTTCCAGGCGACGGGGCGCCTCTCCCTGGGCCCACTGCGTGCGTGTCACCTTCAGGCCCTGTCTTGCAATTTGTCCTCTTTGTGAGATCCGAAACGGGGGCCTTGCGAACAACAGAGGGCGAGTGGATCTTGGTATCTGTCAGCCCCTTCCAATGAGTGATTCGCATCGTGCCCTCGCTTCTTCAGTCGGGTTTCCCAGGTACTCAGATGATCACAATCATTCATCACCAGTCCCTTCTATCCAGCCCAAACAACACTCGCATGGGGAGCCGACCGAGTGAATGCCTAGAATATGGTGCGCCGAGTCCGCACAATTCGAGAGGTTCCTTTTTACGTCTGAAGCCGTTGAGTACGGATAAGAGTTCCCGAGATGTTCGTTTTGCGGTGCGTTTGAAACGCACTCATGACGTATCCAGTGCGGTCGCATGAGTGTTTCTGTGCATAATGATACGGGCATGCGTAAGCAATGCTGCTCGTAGATCGGGGGCGTGTTCTGTTTGGAGTGTACATGCTGACTTATCCGGTTACCAGATTGGCCAGCTGCCTCGGCGGACGTTGGTGCGACCTTGGACATGTTCAGTGTTCGGACCAGAAGTCCAAAGGAGGGTCGAAACGTGTGAGTGGTTCTGGGGTTCACTTCGGCATGGAAGGCAATCGAGCCCTCACCCCACAGAGAACCAGACGGTGTGCAGGGCGCCCACCTTGCTCCCTTGCACGCCCATCCCCTCCCTCTCCCCTTATATACTCCCTCTGCTCGGTCCCTCCTTCCCTCCCTTCCCCTTCGTCCTTCCTCCTCCTCCTGCCTTCTCCTTCTCCTCCTTCCTCCCATCCTTCCTCCCGTGCCCTTTCCCCCCATCCGTGGTCCTGCCCATGTGTCCGTGCCCCTTCCCCGCCGTCCCTCGCCCCCTCTGACGGCCCGCTCTGCCCCCCCGCCCCTCGCCCTCCGTCCCCGAGCAGTTCGGAGCGGTTGCAGTCGGGCCTATCCTCCCGTCTGCCTCCGAGGATGAGGAGGAGGAGGAGGAGGAGGAGGAGGAGGAGGACCAGTGTAGACCCAAGCGTCATCAACGATGTTGGAATAATCCCTCCCTCCAAGCTCCCTCTTCACAGGCCCCTCAAAACGGTTCATTCCCACTGAGGGAACTGCCTCGTGGGAAGACAACCGTTTGAAGACCCAGGAGCATGCCAAAATATTATTCTCGAGACTCCAACGCCACGGGTCAACCTGTCTGTTGCGTCTTGGCGATCTTGAATCGTGTCACTTCGCCACTCCTGGGACTTCAGCACCGCGAATCAAAGTAACTGCTGCGCCCTCATAATCCTAAATCTTTCCAAATCACAATCTCTGGTACGTTGATCATGGACATCCGTGAAGCTCTTGCACAGTTTTGAAACGAGTGTGCGCGGCGCTTAGGCGAGAGCCACACTGAAAATCACCCGCCCTCACTCCGTGAAGCTCTTGCGAATTTTTGAAACGACTGTGCGCGGCGCTTGGGCGAAAGCCACACTTTGAAAACCATCCGCCCTCAATCCGTGAATCTCTTGCAAGTTGAAAACAAACAGATGTGCGCGGCGCTATGGCGAGATACACATTCTGAAAACGACCCGCCTTCACGCCATTAACTTCTTGCACATGTTTGAAGCGAATGTGCGCGGCGCTGAGGCGAAAGCCACTTTTTGAAAACCATCCGCCCTCAATCCGTGAAGCTCTTGCGAATTTTTGAAATCAATGTGCGCGGCGAAAGCCACATCTTGAAAACGACCCGCCCTCCATCTGTGGAACGGTTGCCGTTTTTTTATGCTTAAGGGTCATAAATGGTGAGGAGGTCTCAGGCGAAACGCCTGGCCCGCCCTGAAAACAGGCCTCGGGTCGCGACAGGGAGAAACTATTTAAAAGGAAAGGAATGGATGAAGATGATGCTGCTGATCATGATGCTGATGATGCTGATGATGCTGATGATGCTGATGATGCTGATGGTGATGCTGATGGTGATGATCATGACGATGATGATGATGATGATGATGATGATGATGATGATGATGATGATGATGATGATGATGATGATGATGGTGGTGATGATGATGATGATGATGATGATGATGATGATGATGACGATGCTGATGATGATGCTGCTGCTGATGACGACGGCGACGATGCTGCTGATGATGATGATACTGCTGATGCTGATGCTGATGCTGATGCTGATGCTGATGCTGCTGCTGCTGTTGCTGCTGATGTGATGATGATGATGATGATGATGATGATGATGATGATGATGATGATGATGATGATGATGATGATGCTGCTGATGGTGATGATTATGATGAGGAGGAGGAGAGGAAGAGGAGGAGGAGGAGGAGGAGGAGGAGGAGGAGGAGGAGGAGGAGGAGGAAGAGGATGAGGAGATCGTGGAGGAGGAGGAGGAGCTCCGTCCCCCTTCCCCGCACCCTTTCCCCCAGGCGGCAGAAGCCCGTCAAGGGCACCAGGTCCAGCCAGACCGGCCACCGCGCCAGGGACCGGCCGCCGCCCCCTGCACTGCAACCTGGGGCCTCTGGCCGCGGAGGAGGAGGAGGAGGAGGAGGAGGAGGAGGAGGAGGAGGAGGAGGAGGAGGAGGACGTGGAGGAGAGGAGGGAGGAGGAGGAGGAGGAGGAGGAGGAGGAGGAGGATGAGGAGGAGGAGGAGGAGGAGGAGGAGGAGGAAAAGGAGGACTCGAGGACTCGAGATGGAACGGCAACGCGGTCGACTCCGCCGCCGCGCCCCCTGCCCGCGCAGGCTGCGCAGGCTCTCATGAGGTCGCGAGTCGCGAGCCCCCCCCAGAGACAGGGTGGGCCTCCACCTCACTGCCGCTCCAGGGCAGAATACATCTGCGGGGCCGAAGCCCCGAGCCGCGAACACAACCACGGCCTCGTCGTTCAGCTGCATGGCGGCGCCCCGCAGCTTAACGAAAGACTTGCAACCAGCAGTCGTGGAGCGAGACGGAGGAGGGGGGGGAGGAGGAGGAGGAGGAGGAGGAGGAGGAGGAGGAGGAGGAGGAGGAGGAGGAGGAGGAGGAGGAGGAGGAGGAGGAGGAGGAGGAGGAGGAGGGAGGAGGAGGAGGAGGAGGAGGAGGAGGAGGAGGATGGGGGTCTCGGTGAGGTCGAGAGGGGTACGGAAACAATGGGTACGAAGACCAACAGCGGTTCCTGCGCATTTTGGGGAGGACTCGCTGTCGGTGCCGCCGCGGACGCCGTCCACTGGAGACAGACGGCCGCCTGCCCAGCAGCGGCCGCATTGGGTTTCCAGCAACCTTCGTGGTTGGGCCTCGTGCCCACTTTTCCCGTGCCCGTTTCGCGCGCCCGAAGTCGGGAGGCGCGTCGCCTTCGGGGATCCGCTGCCTCCCAGACGGGGTCGGAGCAGCTGTGGGCCGGCGAGGATCGCGCCGCACCGCCGACTCGCACGCGGGGCGGCGCGGTGTGGAGCACGTGCTTCTCCGTCGACGTCGCTGGTGCGTCGGCGATGCGGTGCGATACTCCGAGCCCTTCTGCTCTGGCTCCATATCGGATTGGAGGAGGCCCCCAAGGGGAGGTTGGAGGGCGGCTGCCTCGGTTGCGGCGTCAGCGCGAACGTCGGTTCGTCGCACGCCGCGCTCGCGCGCTCTCTCCTCTCTGCCTCCCGCTCGCGCTCTGGGTCAGCGCCGTGAGCGCTTCCGCCAACTTTCTGTGGTGGCGCTCCATTTGCCTGCTGCTCTCGGCGAGGCGTCGGCCGACAAGTACGTCGACCGACAGCACCAGCACAGGGAGCGTGGGCCTTCTCTGCCTCTCTCCCTCTCGCCTGCTTCGCTTCCTCCTGCTCCTCCTGCCGCCTCGGTCCCTCCCGAGTGGAGCAGGAGCTGCCGCAGGAGCAGCCCAGAGCTCTGACAACCTCGCGTTCCCGGGGTAAGTTTACGTCGGGCATGTCCCTCCACAGGAGGAATGTTCAAAATAAGTGTAAATAGTATGGGGGCGTCTTTTCCAGAGTATTTTTCACGATGTTCTGAACTAATTTTCAGTTTTCTTACAGAACCTGCCTGTAGGAGGACATGCCCGACCTAAGTATAAGCTCTCCTGCGGAGGACGCGGGCACCCGGACAGAAGGTGCATTTTTCCTTGCTTGGGCCACCGCTGCACTGCAGAGTGCTCCGCCCTGAGAGTCTGGATCGGAGGAGGGCAGGTGCTGGGAACCTGCTACCCCAGACCTCCTCGCGTCGCGAAAAATTCGTGACGGGAGGCTTTTTCGCTATTTTCGGCCTCCAGGGGCACTCGCCGGGCCTCGGGACGGGCAAACAACCACTCAGGATGAAAAACCGGTCCCCTCCTCCATGCGCACCCAGAACCCAAGCGGCACGCGCCTCAGATAAATCCTGTTCTCCCCGTCTCTCTCGGCGTTCTCGACGTCGTCCCGATCCCGAGGGTCCACGACGATGTGCCCGGTCCACCCTATTGCCGAGACCACCCAGCATCATCATCATCATCATCATCATCATCATCATCAGCAGCAGCAGCAGCAGCAGCATCATCATCATCATCATCATCATCCTCATCCTCATCCTCATCCTCATCCTCATCCTCATCCTCATCCTCATCATCATCATCATCATCATCATCATCATCATCATCATCATCATCATCGTCATCGTCATCGTCATCGTCATCGTCATCGTCATAGTCATCGTCATCGTCATCGTCGTCTTCGTACCAGCGGAAGGGGGCTACCTCCTCCTCCTCCTCCTCTGCCTCCTCCTCCTCAGCCTCCTCCTCCTCCTCCTCCTCCTTCTCCTCCTCCTCCTCCTCTTCCTCCTCCTCCTCCTCCTACTCCTACAGAATTCTGAGGGTTTCTGACAAAAAAACACATGACGTCGGGGGTCTGGGACAGTCGCACCGAGGTACAAGATCGAGGTCGGTTCGGGGAAGGTGCCCTCACGGTCCTCGTGCTCGTTGGATGTATTCGTGCCCGCCCTGGGGGAGGGTGCCCTTGGATGTCCTGTGCGTGTTTTGGCCGGCGGAGGGTCTCATGCTCTTGCAGGATGTTCTTCTGTCCCAGGTCCGTCTCTCCCCTTCTTGCCCCTGGGGCGCGCGTGCGTCGCCACGCACCATGTGGAGCACCTCCTGCGCACCCGAGGAGCCCGAGCAGTTCACGGACTTCTTCTCGAGGCTCCAGCACAACCAGCCCCCCGTGCTGGAGACGATGGGCGTGGCGCCCGGCGTGACGCTGGAGTCCGGGCCTCGGGTGCCAGGAGGGGCAGAATGAATGGTCGGCTGCGCTTCTGATGTTCCGACCTGCTTCAGCCTTGATCGCCAGAAAGGATTTCGAGCACCAGGAGGGTGCCCAGATTGCAGGGTTTTCACGCGTCGGGTCCTGGGAGGCGATGCTCGTGCGACACCTCGCCAGCGTGGCGGGCAGGCACTGTTTCGATACTTTTCTGGGTGCTCGAAGTCATTTCTGGGATGTGGTCCTTCAGTACGATGGGAACAGCACATGACAAGGCTGCACGTGAGGGTGACCTTCCGCCAGAGTGACCTCTGGTGCGGGCCCAACGGAGCCCCCCGATCGCCGAACGCGAGGCAGTAGTGGCGTCTTGCGCGCTCGTGTTTGGCCCCCCACCACCCGCGGCCCCCCAAAGCCGCGCATCAAAGGTCGCTCTTACCCAGGGTCACTCGTGCGTGTAGTTGAGAAGGGAACGGCGGGGGTCGGGGTACGTCGCCATCCGCAGGTCTGATGCTGTTCAAGATTGGAGGCCGCTCCCGTTCAGGATTGCAGGGGCAGGGCCCCTTTTGGAGTGGGACCTCGCGAAGCAACCCCGTGGGCCTCGACTGCCATCCCGTCTTGCTCGCCGTTGGGCTCGTGAGCCGGCGGCGGACGCCCCCTCGCCCGGAGC
Organism: Prorocentrum cordatum; assembly: GCA_963575745.1. NCBI lineage: Eukaryota > Dinophyceae > Prorocentrales > Prorocentraceae > Prorocentrum > Prorocentrum cordatum. The sequence continues at coordinate 25,105 of CAUYUJ010003745.1, forward strand.
CGCAGGGCAGGCGGCACCACCGCCGTCGGCATCGTGCGCTTCCCGTGCGTGCTCCCTTGTCAGGAGGGAGAAAAACATGCAGGCACAATGCATCGTCGACTCCCAGGGAAATAATGGGAAAGTATGGGACGTGGGGGGGAGGACAAAAGCCCAGGACATATGGGAAGATGTGGGGAATCCGTTTTTTTTTTTTTGTGTGTGTGTGTGTTTATTCGTATGTCCCAGGGCCCCTTCAGGTGAGCGGTCCCAGCGGTATCGCCCCACGGGCGGGCGGGCGGTGGCTCCTCTGCGGTGTATGCTCGTCCGCGGGAGCGGGCGGCTCGGGGCCGAGGGGGAGAATGTGCTCCCTCGGCTCGGGGGGGACACAGGTGAGGTTGGATCAATCGCAGGTCGACAGACCTCCTACCTCGACGCGTCGATGAGCGAATTGGCCGTTTTCGGTTCGCGCGAGGGCGCCGCGGCCGTCATGTTTGCGGGTCCAGGTCCGTCGGTTTTGGTCCTAGGTCGTTTTCACCGAAGGGAGGTTTACTAAAGGGAGGTTTGTCCACCGCCGAATCAAGGTTCCTCAGGCGGATTCAGGAGGGAGCAACATCTCAGGCGATCGCATTCATGGATGACGGGGGGCGTGGATTAGCGACGGGTGCCATTTCCATGGGGAATCGCGGATTTCCGCCGCCGAGCGAGGCGGCACCAGCCGCATTTTGGGGAGGGCACCTCCCCCGATCCATGGATTTGGCGACCGCGCGCCAAATCCATGGATCGCTAATCCATGTTTGCGCGTCCCCGAAAAGCACAGACACAAATTATCGTCGATGCCCAGGAAGTAAAGGGGAAGACGAAACTCCAGAACATGTGGAAAAATATACGGACATCCTGGGATTTGTGTCTATGTACTTGTGTGTCCTGGGCCCTTTCATGGATCCTCCTCCTTCCCGTTCCTGGGTTAATGCGGCCTGTGGGGCCCACGATCTCAGCACACCTCCCAGTTGTAGTCGGTGGCGAAGGACCCCTCGGCTGGTGTGGAGCTTCCGTCCCTGCCCAGAAGGTGCTGGTCCCGCTGGGTATCGCTACCTCGCTGGGCCTTTCAGGGTGTGTCGACACGGCGGACGAGGTGCGGGGCTTCTTTAGGGGCCTGGTGCCGGCCTTCCTTGAGGATGCGGTTGCTGAATGGCAGGTGGCCAGTCGCACCTCCAGGGCGCACGTGAGCAGCCTGGCTCGGCAGATCGTTCATCGCCCATGCCCGGAGTCTTCTGACGGTGCTGTGCCCTCGGCGTCGTGCTCCTCGTGGAGTGCGGCGCCTGCTGCCTCGACTGTCTCGTCGGTGCTTCCCTGTACGGCCGGGGCGGCGAGGGGCACCCGGATGCCCAAGCAGCAGAGGGTTGCGCCGACCTTGCCCGCCCGGGCCCAGGAGGACGGAGCCAAGTCTCGGTGGATCTCCGATGCTGATCTCCCGAGCAGAAGCGATGGCCCTCGACGAAGCATCGCGTGAGTTTGCAGCTCTTCCGGCACCGTAGAGCGGTAGCCAAGAGCGGAAACCTAGGTTTCTTGCGCTTCATGAAAGAAATAATAATAATAATAATAATAATAATAATAATAATAATAATAATAATAATAGTAATAATAATAATAATAATCATAATCATAATAATAATAATGATAAGAAGCAGAAGATGAATATTAATAATAATGCTATTATAATAAAATAGGTGTAATAATATCAATAATAAGAAGAAGCAGAAGAAGAGGCCTCCGATCTCTTCCTTGACACGGGCCCGGCCAGCCTTCACCGGGGCCCAGTCGCCAGCGACGAGGCCGGAGATCGCCGCGTGCGCTCCTCGTGGGAGGTCCCGGGCGCCTCGCGGCGGCCCGTTGGGCCGCCATCGCTCGCGCACAGGTCGGGGGCGGCATATTTCATCGCGCCTCTTCTTATTTCATTACGTCCCTGGTCCCCCCGCTGGGCCGCGCACGTGCCGCCGGCCATGATTTGCACCCCCTCCTCTTGGACACCCCCCTCTTGGCTGCTCCCGAACAGGTCGGCGCCGGGGGAGGTGGGGGAGCTCGCTCGAGGCGGTCTCCCCAGACCCCCTCGAGTGTTGAAGAGCTCACGACGGGAGGCTTCTCGCAATCTCCGGCCTCTGGGGGCCCTCACCGGTCCCCGGGGCCGCCAAACAACGACTTAGGATGGAAACGGCGGCCTCAGCGCGACCCCCGCACACATCAGCATACACATCGAATACGAACAAGCAAATGATGAATTTCACAATTGAGACGACAACGACATCAATCCAACCTGTCGGCGAGCACAGAGTGGACCCTACTAGACAAACACTGATCTTACCACAATGAGGAACGTAACATGGACTGCAAAACACGGGATATATTCACTTACATGGTCATGGCCAGTTGAGTTAACATGCGTGCTGTTATTTCCTAAGTACCTCAGCCGTCTTGGACTATTTGGTAGTGGCATAGGATACGCTACTACAGATTACGCATGCTCACTGGAAGCACTACGACCTGGGCTCGGACATATGAACAACGATCGCCAAGACAACGCACCACAGCATGACCGACGACCTGACCAACGGCGATTGGACCTAGACGAGCGGACCTAGACGAGCAACACTGTCACGCCCCTCGGGTCATGCTCATAAGCCTGTTGGCGCACGTACGCGACACAGAAGCTCCACGTGTGCAGTCACACACTAATCAGACAAGTGCGGCTGGAAAAAAGGCAATTAGGCGCGAGGAGATCCAGTACACGATTTGACTCATTGTCTCAGGTTGCTGCACGTTTTCCGCCCTCTCTGGCGAGTATATCTACGATGCGGATTTGTTGATTTTGATAGTTTGACAGCACTTACCCACTCGCCCGCAGGGGCGTATGGCGGCATCCGAGCACGCAGACGTGAAGCTCTTATGATGCTAGCACATATTGCAACTTACAAGCTATGGAAAACCCACGTCCCACATCTTGTTCAGAGTTTGACATGCGGAACGCCGTCGGCACAGGTTTGACGGATCGCCTACTGGACGCCCATCAGGTTCGCGCCGATGACGACCACTTCGAGGACATGTTCTACCAGAAGCGAACGAGGGCCACGGTGATCATAGACCCTAGTGATGCTATGCTTGGAGTCCGTCCCCAGAGCGGCGGGCGCATGGGCGACGGTGACGAGCCTGAACTGTTCATGGAATGTTTCTATCCTTTGATTACCGAGTGGGACCGAGAGCTTGCAGATATTATTGGCGACGGGCTGGCAGCGACCAGTCCTATCACGGGCAACTCGTGCCGCGTAGACATGGGTGCATTCCTATACGACATCATTCGCATCTTGACGCATTGCGGCAAGCCCTCGCCATTGACTGCATGGATGAATTTCTGTTCAACGCCAAACTGCAAAAAAGGCGGCCATGGACAGAACGTCGATAAGCAGGAGGCCGTAGTCAGATTATCCACGATTCCAGCCGCAAAGAAGGCGGAGTAGCAACTCCGCGGCGCCTGTGTGACGGACATTATCAACCTCGGTGCGTACGTCCTGCGCCGACGGTTACAGTGCCCGCGAGGTCGAGGAGCGCGCCCGCGCATGCAACGTCGGCTGGGCACGGCTTACCAATTTTCGGACATCGTCCACGCAAAGACACTGCAGACGACTCGTCTTCCTCGCTAACTTAGCGATCCGCGCGTCGGAGAGGCCCGCGCAGTGGATGAAGACGGCGCCCGGGTGAGACAGCAGCATTGGGCTATATATCGGAGTCTCGTTCGCCGTGTTGGTCTAACGACATGTTTTGCTTCGGCCAGCTCTTCCAGGTACTGTGGGCTGACGTTGGAGCGGAGGTGGCGTGTCATTAGGGGGTGTCCAATTTGCTGTTTTAATCGTGTTTCAGGAGGGAAACAAACGCACAGATACAATTAATCGTCGATTCCCCAGAAAATATGGGAAAGTACGGGAAGTGGGGGGGGAAGACAAACACATAGAAAATATTGGGAAACATGGGGAATCGTATTATTTGTGTGTATTTATTTGTATGTCCTGGGGCCCCTTGAGTATTGTGAATTCAAGAGCCCGCCATCCCTCCGTCGGACCAACGACATCCCTTGCCCAGGTTTAGTCGCCAGGCTATGTGGGGGCAGCCCTGGGTCTAGCTGGGTGCTGTGTTCTGGACTGGACGCCTTCTTCCCAGCATGTTCTGGCGACGCTTTTCCGGAACGCGCTAGCGCAGATACGGATGTCGGCATCTGAGCGTGTCCTGTATGAGCGGGCTCCGCACAGACCGACAATTCGTAGCAACCTGCGCTGATGTTTCTTGCGGGTCGTCCTCCGATAAACTGTGAATGGCAGGGGGGGGCAGCAAGGATGTAGACTGCAAGGGTAGAGCCTGGCTGGATTTGGGCCTAGCGAACTAATCCTTGGGTCTCGATTGCCATCCTCTCTTACTCGCCGTTTGGCTCGTGAGCCGGCGGCGGATGCCCCCTTGTCTTCTGCTGCCTTTCGCCACGTCCTCGCACCCGGGAGGTTTTTGGGTTGTTAGCTTGGCTTGTGTCTAGTGTGCTGTTCTTGTTGCGTTGCGACTTCAAGAACCTATTAGACCTCCATCGGACCAATGACATCGTCAGAGGGTGCTTGCCCATGTCTAGCCGCCAGGCTATGTAGGGGCAGTCCTGGGTCTAGCTGGGTGCTATGCTCTTGACTGGGCATCGCTTTCCCGGCGTGCTCTGGCGAAGCCTTTCTGGAACACGCTAACGCGGATACGGCGGTCGACATTTGGACGTATCTTTTATGAACGGGCTCCGCAGAGACTCGTCGCAGCAATTTTGGATGATATTGCTTGGGTCGCCGTCCTCCCAAAGATTGCAAATTGCAGGAGGGACAGCAAGGATTTACGCAGTTGTCGCTTGCAGTCCAGCGCGCGACTCGTAATGTTTCTGGAGCCATGCGCGTCCTCATGTCAGGGCTCGTTTCCATTCCTCTGATTCGATTCGATTCGTTTTCGATGGTTCCCGATTCCGATTCGATTCGATTCTGGATTCCGATTTGGGCACCGATTTCTCGACGGAGGCCTGCTAGCCTGCCGATTTCCGCCGATTCGACTCTTCCCGACTCGGCTGCCGGCCTCCGCCGATCCGATTCGTTTCGATCGCCGATCCGACTCGTCGACTCGACTCTGGGCTCTCTCCTGGTATGTTTCCTTCTCTTTTGGCCTCACGGCCGCGCACTGCTCCACCTGTGCACGCGCACAGGCCGCCAGGGGGCACGCACCAGGCGGTCCCAGAGGGGCCCCAGGACGCCCCAGCAGCTGTTCGGAGGGTCTCCGGCGTTGCCCAGCAGGCCAGGGCTCGTTTCGATTCCTCCGACTCGATTCGATTCGATTTCGATGGCCTCCGAGTCTGATCCGATTCGATTCCAGATTTCGATCTGGGTTCCGATTCCTCAATGGAGGCCTATAGCTTGCCGATTTCTGCCGACTTGACTTTTCCCAACTCGGCTGCCGATTATTGCCGATCCGACTCATTTCGATTGCCGACCCGACTTGTCGATTCGATTCTGGGCTCTCCTGGCAGGCTCCAATATCATCATTACGCATACACAGGATTGTCGTCAGCAGCGTTCCTCTTGTACCCGAATTAGGTTATACGAGGGATCGTGGATCTGGAAGTGAGGGCGCGTTGTCTTTTCATGTGCCCCAGGTCACCCAGGAGATTGATATAATCGAAGACGCCTACGTCGAACCATCGCCGCCCCCTGCCCATGCGATTAAACGTTGGGCCGAAGTCTGGCCAAACTATTGGACTATGTGTCCCCCCAGCCGGTGTAGAATCCCTTGGGAGAAAACCTGGGCGAGAAAGAGAAATAATGCTGAGAGGGAGGAGACGGAGGAAGAAGGAGGAGCAGGAGGAGGAGGAGCAGGAGGAGGAGGAGGAGGAGGAGGAGGAAGAGGAGGAGGAAGAGGAACATGATGCTTTTTGAGGCCATCTCGTGTCTTCCTGGGGTTTTCCTGGGAGCCCACTGGGGGCCCCTGACGAACCTCTTGGGGGCCTCCCTCTTAGGGCGCTTTAGGGCAGTCTTGGAAGTCCGTGGCGCCGTCTTCTGGCCGTCTTGTGGGCCTCTTGGGCCGTCTTGGGGCCCTCTTTGCCTGTCTTGCGGGCCTCCTGGTGGTTGGGCCGTCTTGGGGCGATCTTGAGGTCGTCTTGGAACGTCGGATGGCCAAAAATGCGAGAGTGCTAAAATCGTTGAAAGCGCCAAGATCGTTGCAAACCTGATGTTGACCTTCTGGAGGTCCTCTTGGAGCCCTCTGGGGGCGTCTTGTGGGCCTTTCGGGCCGTCTGGAGGTCATCTTGGGCCGTCTTCGGGCCACCCTGGCCGTCTTGGAGGCGTATTGGGACCGGAGGCCATCTTGGGCCATCTTGGCCGTCTTGGAGGCTATCGTGGGCCATCGTTGTTGTCGTGGGGAATTGTGTTGTGGACTGTTTCCGCGCGACTGGCGGAGTCGGCCGAGACCCGACTGGGAACCTTTTGGGAAGGCCCCAAACGTGAAACGCCCCAAATAGGAAACGCTTGGCACACCAGGCACCCCTTCGCTAAATCAAAAGGGAGCGGCGGATCTACAGTCAACTCGCATCGCAAGAATGAACAGCCTTCCCAAGGGTACCCTTGCATCCTTGCCTCCTCGGTCCATCCTTGGCCACTTTTGTTCGCCGCGCCCCGCTCGAAAAGCTTCGAAATGGGCGTCCAAGTTCCTTGCATCCTTATCGCGCATCCTTACTATACGAAACGACTTTAGTGGCTTCCAGCTCATCCCGCCACCGCGCCCTGGTTGTAGGTCAGAGGCCTCCTGGCTGCCTGTGGGGATCTCTCGGGAGGCCACTCGGTAGCTTGTTGGAAGTGGTTTTTGCGTGCTTGGGATGATGGGCATGTTTTCCACCACCACCAGAAGTTGGAGGGGGGAAGGAGGTGGAGGAGGAGGAGGAAGAAGAGGGGGAGGATGACCCCCCCTCCCCCCCCTCACTTAGGGTGGTGGCGGTGGAGAACAAGCCCACCTCGGGAGGCCCTTGGGGGCCCCTGGGGCTCGATTCGGGGCCTCTTGGGAGCCGTTTTGTTGAGGCGGAGGGCTCGAAACGTCGTTTCGTGCTCCTCGTCTTCTTCCACCTCCTCTTCCTCCTCCTCTTCCACCACCACCACCACCTCCACCACCACTACCACCACCACTACCACCTCCACCACAACCACCACCACCGCCCCCACCGCCACCACCACCACCACCACCCACCACCACCACCACCACCACCACCACCACCACCACCACCACCACCACCACCACCACCACCACCACCACCACCACCACCACCACCACCACCACCACCACCACCACCACCACCACCACCACCACCACCACCACCACCACCACCACCACCACCCCACCACCACCACCACCACCACCACCACCACCACCACCACCACCACCACCACCACCACCACCACCACCACCACCACCACCACCACCTCCTCTCCCCCTTGGGCTGTCTTGAGGGCTGTGTTGGGGCCTCTTGGGCCGTCTGGGGGACCTCTCGGAGTTCTTGGGCCGTCTTGTGAGGTTTCGGGGGCCTCTTGGGCCGTCTTGGCATGTTGAAAGCCCGAACAGGCGAGAACACCCAATTCCTCCCATAAAACATGGGCAAGTCAATGATTTAGTATATCGGGGCCCTCTTGGGGGCCTCTTGGAGCCGTCTTGGGGCGTCTTGGGGGCTTCTTGGGCAGTCTTGAGGGCATCGTGGGCAGTCTTGTGGCCCTCGGGGACTGTCTCGGGGCGCTCTTAGACCTTCTTGGCGCATCTCAGGAAAACCTGGAGGGTTCTTCGGGCCGTTTTGGGCGGGGTCACCGTCTCGGAGGCCCACGCAAGAAACCCCAGGAGCGTCCAAGAGCGTTCACGAATTACGGGAATGTCACGGCCCAGGCTTTGAAGACCTTACCCTAGTGTTCTTCGTGTTTGTTCTGTTTGTGTTGGTCGACCGAGGGTCTCATGTTCTTGAGGGATGTTTTTGTGGCCTAGGTCGGACTCTAAGAGGCGGGTTCGGCGCTGGGCGATTCGCGGATATTATCCGTAAGGGCTTCACCCCCTGCCGCCGGCCCCCTCTCTATCAGAATGGGATACATCAGAGCTGTATTGGGATGTTCGGGCGCCGTCTTGATGACATTCGGGAACGTCATGATAGGGCGGCTGGCGATGAGCAAAACAGATTGAGATGTTGAAGCTGTTGTTGAACGCTTTGTTGCCTTCTTTTCATCTTCCTCCAGTTGTTCACTGGAAGCGCTCTGGGAACGGCTGGGGAATGCTTCAGGCAATCTCTGGGAAGGTTATTTTTTCTGCTCTGGAGAAGGAGTGGCGCCTTTGGGCAGCTTCCGCGAAGTGTATTCGTAGCGTGGGGGGTGCGCGCGAATTTGGTGTAATTTGCAGGGGATCGTGGCCTCGGGGACGCGAATGTGGTGTAATTTACCAGGGATCGTGGCCTGGGGGGCGCGACAGCGGCGTAATTTACAAGGGATCGTGGCCTCGAGGGCGCGAATGCGGAGTAATTTACGAGGGATCGTGGCCTCGGAGATGCAAATGTTGTGTAAATTGCAAGGGATCGTGGCCTCGGGGGCGCGAATACAGCGTAATTTGCGACGGATTATGGCTTGGGGGGCACGAAACTTCCATGAAATTCTGAGAACCCTCCCGGGGGACGCTAACCAGGGCCCTTTTCGGCTCCCCCCCCCTCGCGCGGACAGTAACAATTTACAGTAGGAAGCAGAAAGCAGTACTGTAACGATGAAAACTGGAAACTGGAACTGGTGCAGGGAGAAGCAACTTTAATCCTCGCAGCCTGATGGCCCCGCAAGGGGGCCGGCGGATATTTTGGAGTGGGTGACACGGGGTCCGAAGAGCGCAGTGTACACTCAGCATGATTGAGAAATTCGTAAGTTCAGGAACTTAGAATTGCTGAGGTCAGAAGGCTTCAATGATGTTCAAGGTTTGTCGTTGATTACCACGTTGCAGTGCCAAAGGCTACGTTGCGAGGTTGCCGACGCGTCAGCGCCATCCGCCACCCTCCAGCGTACGCGGTCCTCTGCGATGCTCCTCTGTGTGACGGTGGACGGGGTACGCAAGCGTGACCCCACCCGCGCGCGAGGCTGCGAGTACCAGGATGGCGTGGGTCGGGCTTTGGGGGAGGCGCTACCAAAGGTGACGAACCAACAACATGTCGGATGGGGGGCCCCGCTCGAACGGGAGCGTTCCCCAGGGTCCGACAACCCGCACCCATACCCATAGCCAGTCCTCCTTCCCACGAACCCCCTTATGGGTATGGGTGTGTGTTGTTCGTTCGTCAAAAGGTGTGCGGCCAGTGGTCCAGGACAACATTCATGCGGTGCCCGACGTTTCCGCAGGCCCGCCGAAATGACAGGGGCCCTGCTAGCCACCCAGGATCAGCCAAGCTCTCTCAGGAGGGGAAAAAACACACAGGCACAATGAATCGTCGATTCCCAGGAAAAGATGCGAGAATATGGGAAGTGGGGGGGAAGACAGAAACCCAGAAAATATGGGAAAATATGGGGAATCCGGTTATTTGCGTGTATTTATTTGTGTGTCCCAGGGCCCTTTCGCTCTCGGAAGCGCAACCAGAGGACTTCTCCCACGACTGCTTCCTGTGAGCAGGATCGAGTGACATCTTGCTGGGGCCTGCGCTTCTTTCGCAGTCTCCTGGCACGCGTGTCAGCGGAGGTCCATGGGCAAGAAGAAGATGGGCCATCCGGACCACTCCGGGCAGAGGCAGATGTCGAGGACTGCCTGCGCCTCCGTGCTCGCTCTGCGAGTCTCCCAACCTGGCACCTCTGGGGGGCCGCAGGGGGCGCTCTCGCTTGGGGCTTGCCTGCGGCTTCAACGCCCGCAGAGTGATGGCGTTCTCCGAAACACGCGGAGCGCGTTCCACTGCTCGCAACCCCCCCATGGCGGATCCAGGCCATTTGCGAGCAGTGTTTTTTTTTGCGACCAGTGGAGCACGCTTGCCCAGAAGCGATTCCTCGTCTCCTCGTCCACAGGGCGCTGCAATCAGGAGCCCCTCTTCCCTGCTCCTTCCTGCCTGACGGGTTGCTTCATTTTTTTTTTTTTTTTTTTTTTTCTCAGGGCACGGCCTGGGGGGAAAATCACGGAGAGACACGGATGTCAGCGGATGCCCTGCCCAAAGTACAGTGGAGACCCATGCCAAGAACCACCCTGCTTGCCTCCAGGGTGCCCTCTGTTTCTTGGCTTTCGATGGTTTAGCTGTGGCGGGCGTGACGCTCCCACGCCAAGAATCAAGGGGCGTCCCGTGGTCTCAGGGTTGGGTTTCTTGCGCAACGTTTCTTGTGGACTGGCCTCCGCTGTAGGTCCAGGGAAGCTGGTTGGCAAAGTCGTGCTGGCTGGCAGCCTGCCCAGTCCGTGCGCTATGGACCTTGCACAGAAAAGGGCATTGCCCAAGCGGCCTTCCGTGCTCCGCGCTTTGCCGCACCTGGGCTCTGCGCTTCGGGGGCGCGCAGGCGATGAGCGCCCACCGGATATGGGGATGGACGTGGACGTGGGCACGGGGGATGGGCGCTGGGGATGGACACGTGGGGATGGAAAGTGGGGACTGACACGGCGGATGGACACAGGGGATGGACATGGGGAGTTGGCATCGTGGATGGGCTTTGGGCTTCGCTGCCTCGTCGGGAAGGCTTGTCAGTGTCATTGGTCGATGTGATCTGCGCGGTGCAGCAGTCTCGGTGTGCACATTGGACAATTAGAGCTGCTCGTTTCTACCTTCACACGTGTACGTCCTCATGTCGTGTGTACCGCGTGCACACCTCTTAAGAAGGATCGGTATCGCTACCCAGGATGGATGCAGGCTGTCTAATGAGTAATCACAGAGCGCCAGCTATTGGACATCCCCCATACGACTCCATGTCGGCAATCAGACATCGCAAGCCATTGAGGCATCGTAGGGCTTCAGCCACAGTGCACCACCCATGGGGCACCAGGGCGGCATCCAGACACCAGAAGCACAGACATCATATGACGGCGCCAACCATGAAACACCACCCATGTGGCATCAGCCCGACAAACCGAAGTCGCAGCGTACTGGGGACTCGTGGGGCACAACCCTTAGGGCACCACACATAGGACACTTGGGCGACAACCAGAAATCACAACAGGTTGGGGTGAATACCACATGGCACTATAGAACACTACCCTGAGGGCACCAGGGCGGCAACCAGCATCGCAGCATCTTGGGGCACCATCGGGGCACCACCCGTGACCCGTGGGGCATCACCCACAGTGCAACAGGGCGGCACCCAGAAATCGCACCACTATGGGGCGTTATATTGGGCAGCGGCCATGGGACACCGCCCATGAGGCACCAAAGCGGCAACCAGAAATCTGGGCAGGCATAGGCATCGTAAGGCATCAGCCATAGGGCGTAGTGGCGACAGCCAGCAACCTGAACCTGCAACAGACTAAAGCATCAGGGCATCAGCCATTGACCACCACACCACCCACAGGGTACCAGGACGAGAACCATAAGGCGAGACATGATTGGACATCATAGCGCACCAGCCGAAAGGCATCACATGGCACCGCCAATAGGGCACCACAGAGCATCAAGGCTGCAACCAGGACTCACCACCTTCACTTCCCAGTCATTCCTGACCATGTAGGAACCCCCGAGTGCGCGCCAGGTCGACAACGAGAAATCGCAGCAGACTGAGGCATCATAGAGCACCAGCACCAACTAGGGGACACAAGGAAAACTAGACACCACACCAAACTCGGGCATTCCTGAGCATCCTTCGCAGGGCACCACCAATGAGGCACCAGGCTAGCAACCACACGTAGCGACAGGCTAAGGCATTCTGAGGCACCGTAGACGCCACACATAGCGCATTGGAGCGACACGTACAAGTCGCGCCAGAGATCGTTCATTTCCCTTGCATGGTTTAGGACACATGGTTGCAATCACTATTTCACACCGTTGCGTTGAACAGTGGTTCTGACATTTCGGTGGCTTACATGGGGGACCGTTGGGTCTATCTTGGGCGGCCGTCGAGCCCAGTTTGGGCTATGCTGTTGGATGTTGAAACCAGCTTGGAGAGTATTGGAAGCGTGCGTTCCAACTTGTCCTGCTACACCCAGGGGCTCGCGACAACTCCCCGCCGCCGTGCTTGTGCAACAGCGCAGCAGGGCGGAGGTTGAGCGCAGGAACAGCTCACTCCCGACGAGCAGTCTGCACTGGGGCGCGACCGTGCCTTCGTCCGCGCGGTAAGGATGATGATGAGGGGGCTGTTGCTGCTGAGGATGATGATGCTGATGATGTTGATGATGATGACGATGATGCGTATGATG
>CAUYUJ010003745.1:39154-51654 GCA_963575745.1 Prorocentrum cordatum
GGAGACGGCTTCTTGGGGTCTTCGTGGGGCTGCCTGGGGCCCCCCAGGGGCCTCCTGCAAGCTTCTTTGGGGCCCCTCGGGGTCCTCACGGGTCCTCTTGGGGGCCCCTTGGGGACCCTTGGGCAGTCTTAGGGGACTCTTGGCCCGTCTGACGCCTCTGGAGGCTGCCTCAGGGGCCATTCTAGGCCGCGTTCGCGCCCTCTTGGAGCGGACCCCGGCCGTCTTGGGGCCCTCTTGAGGCCCCCTTGGGTAACCTTTGGGTGCTTTCGTGTCGACTTGTGGCTCTCTTGGGGGGGCTCCTTTGATTGTTTTGGAGCTATCGTGAAGGCCTCTCGGAGGCTTCTTGGGCCACCTTGGGCGGTCGGGATCCCGAACATGTAGCAACCGGGCACCTAACGCACATCACGTTTTTGTTGCCTCCTCGGGCTCCCCAGGAGGGCCTTTCGGAGATCGCTTGGGCCGTTTCGGGGGCTTCTTGGTCTGCCTCGAGGGTGTCTTGTGAGCCTCTTGAGCCGTCTTGGGCCATCTCGGCGTCATCTTGGCTGCTCTGAACGGCGTCCTGGAGTCCATGCGGCTCCCAAAAAGGCCTCAACACATATTCACAGGACCCCAAGACGGCCTACGAGGTCTCCAAGAGGCTTTCCAAGAGCGCCCGATGAGTCCAACACTATGTATGTTCCTTAGGTGTTTGCAGGATTTTGAGGTTGCGGCATGTTTGGGTGCCCGACCGCCCACGAGAGCTCAGGAGGCCTCTGGACCGTCTTGTTGCTCTCGTGGAGCTGTTCAACGCTGTCTTGGGGTTCTCTTTGAGAGCCCCTTGGGCGATCTTTGGGTCCTCTTGGGCCGACTTGGGGCCCTCTTGGAGGCCTCGTGGGCCGTCTTGGAGCTATCTTGGAGGCCTCTGGGAAACCTCTCGGGCCGTCTTGGGTCTTGGGTATTCGTAAGCCTGAACAGGCGAGAATCTCAACATCCGTCAACCACGCACGGAATATCAATGAGTTTGGTCCCTTTCGGGCTCTCCAGGAAGGCTTCTTGGAGCTCTCTCGGGCAGTCTTGGCGGCCTCTCGGGCCGTCTTGAGGCCCTCTTGTGCTATCTTGAGCCGTCTTGAGCCTCTCTCGACAGGCTCTTGGGCTCTCTTGGGTTGGTCGAGCCGCTTTGTTGTCGTCTTGGCTGTCTTGGGAGCCGTCTCGGAGGCCCTCTTGGCCATCTGGAGGCCGGCCAGACCGCCAGACAGCAATTTCGGAAGGGACGCTTTTTGAGGGGTGCGTGCGTCGAGGGGGGGCCTTACAACTTTGCAGGGCCACCCTAACAACACGCACGCATGACGGAAAGAGCGCCAGCGAGAGAAGTTCTGTATAGGGCGTTAGCCCCACTGGTGGGCTGTCGGGGGGGGGGGCGTGGCGGAGGAGAATTTGACGGAAAGGGCGCTAGCGAGAGAAGTTCTGCATGGGGCTTTAGCCCCAATGGGGGGGGGGGTCTGGGGGGGGGGTCTGGACTGGGCCTTTTTTCTAACACGCCCTCCGCGGGCCATGCTGGCGACTTTTTCGGCCCAGGACGGTCAAACCATTGATTTCCCAAAGGCTTTTTGAAGATTTTGGGGTTCCGCCTTTTTCGGATTGAAAGCGGCCATACACGGCCCTGGGGGCCTCCGAGGTCGCCCCCAAACCGCCTCAAGACGGCCCAGGAGAGTCTCAAGACGAGCCAGCGAGGGCCCCACAGACTCCCAAGAGCCTCCCAGGAGAGCCCCGAGAGAGCCACAGGATGCTCACAAGAGGGCCCCGAGAGCGCCCCAAGCCGGCCCAAGCCCCCCAAGATGGCCTTCACGAGGATTTCCAAGAGGGACTGGAGGTAAAAGCCATTGATTTCCCCAAGGTTTTTTGAGGATTTTGGGCTTCCCGCCTTTTTCGGATTGAAAGCGGCCACACGGCCCTGGGGGCCTCCGAGGTCGCCCCCAAACCTTCCCAGAGGCTCCCAAAAGGTCCTAGACCGCCTCAAGACGGCCCAGGAGAGTCCCAAGACGAGCCAACGAGGGCCCCACAGAGGCCCAAGAGCCTCCCAGGAGAGCCCCAAGAGAGCCACAGGAGGCTCACAAGAGGGCCCCGAGAGCGCCCCAAGCGGGCCCAAGCCCCCCAAGACGGTCCAAGAGGACCTCCAAATGGCCCAAAAGACCTCCAATAGGCCTCCAAGAGGCATTCTGAGATGCCTCCAAGAGCCTCTTACGAGGCCCCACCAGGGCGAACCGTGCCGTCAAACGCTCTGACCGCCAAGGCTCCTCGGAGCGGACGGTGACATACCAACTCCGATCACCACGGCGGCCGTCCTACCGTGACTCGCATTCCAGTTTGCTCCAAGAAGCATGCATGGCAACCCCTAAGTCCACATCGCTGCCACGCAAACGGCCGCCGAAGCCCCGAGACCGTGTGAAATGTCCGCTCCACCACGGACCCGCTCTTTCCGTTCCCGTGCTGGCCCAGGTTCTAACACGCCCCAGCGTGCCCAAGGCACGGGGGCGGATTCTGTGATCAATTTGCCTTTACATACCTTGCCTCTTGCATGCGTTTCCGATCGTTTCTTTTTTGGTTTTCTGTGCACGCCTATTGCGCGTCAACGCTTCGGGTTCCAAACACCTTGCTGGCCCAGGTTCTAACGCGCCCACTCCGTGCAGGTGCGGTGGCTGATGCCGGGGGCCAGCCCAGCGACTCTGTTCGAGCGCTTCGAGAGCACCTCCGTGCGCCAGGGGCCCGCAGCACCGACGAAGCGCGGCAAGTCGAAGGGGCGAGCACGCCAGCGCGTGCCCGTGCTCGTTTGTAGGCTCAGTATCTTTCGACCGACCCCCATCCCCATCCTCATAGACCCCCACCGAATCACCACCCCAGTTGGGGATACACCCCTCGAAACCCCGAAGGGAACGGCCCATGTCTCCATCTGGGGGGCTGAATCGGCCAGTGGGGGGCCGCGCCGCTGGGGATGGGGATCGGTTGAGCGATACCCATAGGCTGATTCGTCCGACTCCGTTTCTCTCGTGGCGCCTGCGTTGCTGGCGTGCGACCCTTCTCGTTTTCCCTCTTGCCCGCCTCCCGCCCGGTCTCCCCCGAGAGTCCCAGATGCCCAGTCCTTCTGCGCCCTTTGTCGAGTCGGATCGCTCCGTGGGGCCCGCCGAGCCCTGGACCCCACCTTTCGAGCGATTTGTCAGGAGGGGAAAAAACACACAGACACAATTAATCGTCGACCCCCAGGAAAGTGCAGGAAAACATGGGAAGTGGGGGGGAAGAAAAAAAAACAGAAAATATAGGAAATATGGGGAATCCTTTTATTTGTGGGCATTTATTTGTGTGTCCCATGGCCCCTTCAATTTTTCTCGAGCCGGCCGATCGGTTCTTTTCGGGCGGGGGCGCCTGGCGCGAGCGGACTGAGACGCCAGGATCCTGGCCTCTCCTGGTCGTCCGCCTCTCCTCCTTCGATGGCGCCCTCGAGGGCGCGAAGGTGTTCGCGCCTCTCGCGCTTCGCGGTTTGGCTCCGACTCCTCCTCCTCCTCTCCCCTTGGGAGGCGGCGCGAGAGCGCGAGGTTATTCGCACTTCGCGCTTCGCGCAGCGCGAAGCGCGAAGTTGGGAGCCCTTGTTGTCGCCAAGCTGTTTCGGGCGGAAGCGCCCGGCTCGAGTAGATTGAGACGCCATTGGGCGTGGCTTGATGTGGGGTCATACATGGGGGGGTCAGAAAGTGCCCCCCTTCGGGCCCCTCCGGAGCCCCGAGGGGGCTCGTTTAGGAACCGCTGGGCTACCTCTTCGGACCACCCTCGCCACCCCCCCGTTTGTGACCACCCCCATTACGGTAGGTTCGCGTCGTGTCGACCAGCGGCGACCCCGCCGCCGACGTTCAAGGTTGAACGCCGCGGGCGACCCAGAATCGGTCGATGTTGAACATTTGGACGTTGCGGCAGCGGCCGATCGTTCAAGGTTGAACGATCCAGCGCGGTGTCAGAAACCAACCAGAACCTGCCGTACGCAACGCCCATCGCCAGGATCCCAGCCCCTCCTCGTCGTCCGCCCCTCCGCCTCGCGCGGTGCCGCCGCAGAGGACGGAGTACGTCTCGCTGGCGGAGAGGGAGCTGGGCCTGGGCGGTGCCGGGGGCGCGGCGGCGTCGCAGGAGCCCCGCTCCGTCCCGCGCCGTGCGCCCCCCAGCTCCTGCCTCCCTCTCCTCCTCCTGCCTGCTCCTCCTCCCTCCTCCTCCTCCTCCTTCTCCTCCTCCTCCTCCTCCTCCTCCTCCTCCTCCTCCTCGCCTCCTCCCCTTCCTTTTCTCCTCCTTTTCCTCCTCCTCCTGCCTCCTCCTCCCCCTATCCTCCCTCCTCCTCCTCCTTCTCCTCCTCTTCCTTGTCTTCCCCCTCCGACTCCTCCTCCTCCTCCTCATCCGCATCCTTCTCCTCCTCTTTCTCGTCCTCATCTTCTATGTGTGCCAGTTGACGTCCTAGTTCCAGCAGGAGCGCCAGAATGGCCTTTGATGGGGTTACGGCCTCCTGCGAGACCGATAACGGCCCGGCCCGCCCTGGCGGGACGTTTCCGCGACTCGTTCGTTCGTTCCTCCTATTCCTGGAGCTCTGGAGGCATCAGTCAACTGGCGTTGCCCAGACTTCCAGCTGCACGAGCTCGCACGGGGCTCTGGGGGAGAAGGAGGGGGTCACCAGCCCGTCCAGAGATGATTCTTGGGCGAGGTCTCGTGGGAGTGGCTGGGACAGACACATGTGGGGCACTGGCCGCACCGAAGCTGACGGCAGCCCGAGCGTGTGAAAGAGTAGCGTGGGAAGGAGGAGGACGCGGCGGAAGACCTGGATGACGAACAAGGAGCAGAGCGACGACGAAAACAATGACTGGGAGGGGAAGGAGGGCGACGCCGAGGACAATACCTGGGAGGAGAAGGAGGACATTTTGAGTATTTTACTGGGCCAGTGTAGACGTTTTGCAAGGTACGGCAGCGTTTGCAGGATCATTTCAAGTATTACGTCGCGTTGCAGGATGCTGCAGGGTATTGCAGTGGGTCTGGTCTGCAGGGTATTCTGCATTGCATTACAGGCCTTTTGGAGGGGTCTTTGCATGGGTCCAGGCAGAGGGGGACTTTGCAGGTATTGCAGGGGGTGCGGCGACGCCCTGGGAAGCGTGCAGGGAGCGGGGTTACCACTTGTTCGGGAAGAGCTGGTTCGCTAAACCACTTTTTCCCAGTGGATGGAGAGGGTCCAGGGATGAAAGGGGGCGCGGCCATGCGCAGGAGCACTCATTTACCAAGGAAGTCATGCGAGCGCATCCCGTTGCCGCTCTTCCCTTCGTCCCTGCATGTCCTCCCTGCCCCTCCTCTCTGTCTGCCTGGGCTCATGTCCGCATCTGTGTCCGTATCGCTGCCTGTCTCCGCCGTGTCTCTGTCTCTGTCTCAGTCTTTGTCTTTGCCTCTGTCTCTGCCTTTGTCTCTTTTCTGCCTTTGTCTCCTTCCCTGTCTGTCTGTCTGTCTGTCTGCCTGCCTGCCTGCCTGCCTGCCTGCCTGCCTGCCTGCCTGCCTGTCTGTCTGTCTGTCTGTCTGTCTCGCTCTCTCTCTCTCTCTGTCTCCTCCACTGTCTTTTACCAGTGCCACCCTCTTCTCCCTACCCCTTCCGCCACGCTCTGGGACATTTTTGGAGGTATGAGCTTACCACGCGCCTATAGGAAGTGGACTCCTGGGTATCTGGGCCTGCGGAAACACGTCGTCTGCAGGCGAATGAACTCGAAGTAGAGGGGAGTGCCGTGGTCAGTGGAGGGGAGGAAATTGGTGATGGTCCGCGGCTGACGAGCAGTCCACTCTTTCTCTCTCTGCCTATCTCTCTCTCTCTCTCTTCCTCTCCCTCCCTCTCCCTTGTCCTCCGTGCGGGTCTATCTGGCTCCACGGATCTTCTCATCCAGCCGCGCCTGAAGGCGGGGTCGCAAGGCCGTCGACAATGGGGATCCACTCACGCCGCTACCTGCTCACTCGTGCGGAGGTCTGTGGCGTCCGGGCGCACCTCTAGACGTCGATCCCCAAAGGGCTAAGGCTTCTTGGCTCAATGCGCCACTCGGGGTCGTGAGTGAGAACTGGGCCGTGATGCTGCCGGCCGACCATTCCATGGTGTCCGTCGGTTGTACTTCTGAACAGCCCGACACATTTTCGTGCCTCCAGCAACCGAAGCCATTCGCACAGCCAGGAGCTCCAGGGCCTTCGCTCGTCTCACCGGAGTGCTGGTGCGGCCCCCACTCACGGACTTGATCTTCTTGCCGCTGTGTTGATGCTGTCGGCGGGGTTGGCTGCCAGTCTTATGGGCTGGAGTGCGGGGTCTAGCCGTTCGCGCATCCGCCATCGCTGGAAAAAGATCGTCGACGTCACCTACCATGTGTGCGTCGCCCTCCCAGGGGCGACGCGCGCGCCGGGAAATCTCATAGTAGAAGCTCCGTGGCGGGCGCTTCCTGGCCACACCGCTCGGGAAACGATGCACTGCAATAGGGTTATACTCTATGTTCAGGTCGGGCAGGAGCCTCCGAGGAGGACACATAAGTACTAGTATAAGCTCGTGCATCCCCAGCATCCGTTCCAGTTCTGCAGGAGCAGGACCGCGGGAAGCACAGCAAGGCCTGTGGCGTGGCACGGCTGCAGCCCTCCGTCGTGTTGCACCGCCTGGGAGGCTTCGGGGTCGGAGCCGCTGCGGTCGAATCGTCCCTGGCCGGGGCGGGGGGCACTACGTGCCTTCTGGACGTCCTCGCGTTGTGGCAGCATCACGGCGGGAGGCTTTTGGCCAACTTCAGCCGTTGGAGGCCCCTGCCGGGCCCTGGAACCGTCGGACTACTCGGGATGAGCCGCCCGTGCTTGGGGAGGGGTCCGGAGTTCTGGGGCGCCACGTCGTGAGAAAGCACGACGTCGTGCAGCCTTTTCTCAGCCGAGTGATCTGTGTAGCCTTTTCCGTGCGAGTTGGCTGCAGCATTCCCCGTCGCTCCCCGCGCTCCCGCCGTCGCCCTCGTGGCGCGCGGCCGCGTGTCGAGGCACGCGGGCACGCGGCCTCGGGCGTCCTGTCCTGTCCTCTCTTCCCCTCTCGTCGGATCGACCAGGAAGGGATACCGTCTTTGGGCCGCTTGTAGGCTCTTGGGCTCTCGCGGGGTGGCAGCCTGGAGAACCCTGGTGCCTCACGTGGCCTCCTGAGGCCTCTGCATTGTTTTGTGAAGCCTCCTGGCTCCAGCGGCCTCCTGGAGCTCCACAATTACACAATATGAAAATACTCTCCCACTTCCCCTGATGGCGTCCCGAAGATGGCCGACCCCCCCCCCGCGTACTGTTTTTTTACACAGGATTCCCGGGAAACGGGTTTTCGCCTGCGTTTTTTTCAAAATGCTGCTCTCGCTGAGGCGCCGGCCTCATTTCTGCTCCCGAATCGTTCCGAATCGTGCTCCCGCTGCAGCGTGGGCCTCATTTTCGGATCGGTGTTTGGCCTCCGTCGTTCAGGATGGCGTTCTCGCCCCAGCGCGGGCCTCTTTCTCGCGCGCCCATCCGCCCGCCACCACCGCGCCGCACCACCACCACCACCACCACCACCACCCACCACCACCTACCACCACCACCACCACCAACCACCACCAACATCCACCACCACCACCACCACCACCACAACCACCACCAACACCACCAGCACACCACCACCATCACACCACCACCACCAGCACCACCACCACCACCACCACCAACCACCACCACCACCACCACCACCACCACCACACCCATGCACACACGCACGCACGCACGCACGCGCACCACCACCCACTACGCACGCGCGCGCGGAGCCACAGGTCCGCTACGACACGCGTCCGCGGATACAGAAAATCAGCGCCATGGTAAGGGATGGGAGGGAGGGTAGGACGTCAGATATGACGCGAGCGCACCTAGCTTGCCACACTTCCGCCTCACTCCTGCTCCCCCTTCTACTCCTCTGCTCCCCCCCTCCTCCTCCTCCCTCCTCCTCCTCCTCCTCCTCCTCTTCCTCCTGTTCCTCCTCTTCCTCCTGCTCCTCCCTCCTCTCCTTTTTCCTCCTCCTCCTCCTCCTCCTCCTTCCCTCCGCCTCCCTCCTCCTCCTCCTCCTCACCTCCCTCCTCCTCCCCCTCCTCCTCCTCCTCCTCTTTCTACCCCGCCTCCTCCTCCCTCCTCCTCCTCGTCCCTCCTCCTCGTCCTCGTCCTCTTCCTCGTCCTCGTCCTCCTCCTCCTCCTCCTCCTCCTCCTTCTCCTCCTCCTCCTCCTCCTCCTCCTCCTCCTCTTCCTTCTCCCCCCCATCCTTCGCCTGGTTTCCGCCCTCCCCTGCTCTATCGGCCTTCTGCCCCACCCCGAGTGCTCCCGCGCTCCGCTTTTTTACACTCGGAGCCGCCGTAACTCAGGACCGCGCTCGGGCTCTCCCCGCCCGCGTCCAGAAGGGGGGTGACGTTCAGAGGAGGAGGAGGAGGAGAAAGAGGAGGATGATGAGGATGAGGAGGAGGAGGACCAGTGTAAACCCAAAATTCATCAAGCTCCCTCTTTATAGGCCCCTACAAAGGTTCATTGCTACTGAGGGAACTGCCTCGTTGGAAGACATCCGTTTGAAGATCCTGAAGCATGCCAAAACATTGTTCACGGGATTCCAACGCCACGGATCAACCTGACTGCGCCTTGACGATCCTGAATCGTGTCAGTTCGCCACTCCTGGGCAACACCGCGAGCCAACGTAACTGTTGTTGAAACTCTTGCACATTTAAACGAACGTGCGCGGCGCGAAGGCGAGATCCACATTTTGAAAAGGAACCGCCCTCACTCCGTGAAACCCTTGCTATGTTTCAAACTAATGTACGCGGCGCTAAGGCGAGAGCCACATTTTGAAAACGGGCCGCCCTCCATCTGTGAAACTGTTGTCAATTGTAAGCTGCAGGGCCATATATGGTGAGGAGGTCTCAGGAAAAACGCACGGCCCCCCTAAAAACTGGCTTCGGTGTGCGACAGGGAGAAGTTATTTATAAAGGAAGCGGAATGGATGATGATGATGCTGATGATGATGATGATGATGATGATGATGATGAGGAGGAGGAGGAGGAGGAGGAGGAGGAGGAGGAGGAGGCGGAGGAGGAGGAGGAGGAGGAGGAGGGGAAAATGACGACGACTGAAGCTCCCCTGGGGCCTCCTGGGAGTCTCCCGAGAGCCTCTTGGGGGCCTCTTTGGGGCCTCCTGGGGTCTCTGAGGGGCCTCTTGGGGCTTCTTGGGCCGTCTTAGGGGTCTCTCGGCCTGTCTGACGTCTTGGAAGGCCGTCTTGGAGCCCTCCGGGCTGTCTTGGTGCCCTCTTGGAGCGCTTCAGGGCCGTCTTGGGGCCCTCTTGGGAGCCCCTTGGGCGATCTTTGAACCCTTTTGGACCGACTTGAGGCCCTCTTGGGGGTCTTTCGGGTTGTCCTGGAGCTATCTTGGGGGCCTCTCCGAGGCTTCTTGGGCCGCCTTGTGCGGTCAGAAAGCCGAACAGGCGAGAACCTCAGAATCCT
Organism: Prorocentrum cordatum; assembly: GCA_963575745.1. Taxonomy (NCBI): domain Eukaryota; class Dinophyceae; order Prorocentrales; family Prorocentraceae; genus Prorocentrum; species Prorocentrum cordatum. The sequence goes on from CAUYUJ010003745.1 coordinate 48,682, forward strand.
TCAAACACTGTAGGGAAAATCATTGGTCTTGGCTTCCGCGGGCTCTCCAGGAGGCCCTCTTAGAGCCGTCTTGGAGGCCTCCTCTTGGGCTGTCTGGAGGCTGTCTTGAGAGGCTCTTGAGCTGTCTTGGGCCATCTTGGGCCATCTTGGCGTCATCTTGGCTTCCTTGGAATTCGTCCTGGAGGCCATGCGGCTCCCAAGAAGGCCTCAAGACAGATCAACCGGACCCCATGACGGCCAAAGAGGTATCTAAGGGGCCCTTCAGGAGCGCCCGAGGAGGCCAACAGTACCTATGTTCCTCAGGTGTTTGAAGGATTTGAGGTTTGGCATGCTTGGGTTTCCAACGGGCCAAGAGCCCAAGATGTCTCTCTGGGCTGTCTTGTTCCTCTCTTGAAGCTGTTCAGAGCTTTTTTTCAAAGCCGTCTTGTGGCCCTCTTAGGGATCCCCTTCGACGATTGTTTGGTCCTCTCGGGTCGACTTGGGGCTCTCTTGGAGGCCTCTCGGAGGCCTCTTGGGCTGTCTTGGAGCTATCTTGGAGGCCTCGTGAACGCCTCTCGGGCCGTCTTGGGTGGTCGGAAACCCGTACAGGCGATAACCTCAACATCAGTCAAACACGCATGGAACATCAATGGGTTGGGCCCCTCTCGGGCTCTCCAGGAAGGCCTCTCTGGGCCGTCTTGTTGCTCTCCTGAAGCTGTTCAAAGCCGTCTCGTGGCCCTCTTTGGGAGCCCCTCAGGCGATCTTCGGGTCCTCTTGGGTCGTCTTGTGTCCCTCTTGGGAGCCCTTTGGGCTGTCTTGGAGTTATCTTGGGCCGTCTTGGGTGGTCAGAAACCCGAACAGGCGAAAACCTCAAATCCTTTAAACGCTTTGGGACGATCATTGGTTTTGGCCCCTCGGGGGGCTGTCCAGCAAGACCTCCTTGAGCTTCTTGGGCCATCTTGGAAGCCTCTTGTGGTCCTGTTGGGTCGTCTTGAGGGTCTCTTGGCCAGTCTTCAGGTTGTCTTGAGAAGCTCTTGAGCTATCTTTGGCCATCTTGAGCCGCTTTGGTGTCGTCGCGGCTTCCTTGGAAGCGCTTTCGGAGGCCATCTTGGCCGCTTGGAGGCCGAAAAGATCGCCAGACAAACGCAATTTCAGAGTGGGCGTTTTTTTTAGGGTCGTGTGTGTCGAGGGGGAGGGGAGTCGGTCCTAGAAAACAATTATCCTGGCGAAGGACCCAACCACAAGCAATTGTTCGTAACGCGTTGTGGGTGCCGCTTTCGGCGGGGCTCCCTATGGGGCCACGAAGCGCTGCCTTGGGTGGGGGAACCGCATGCGAAAGCAGCCACTGGGGCCTTCGGTGGAGCTCCCTATGGGGCCACGAAACGCTGCCCTGGGCGGGGGAACCGCATGCGAGAGCAGCCACTGGGGCCTTCGGTGGAGCTCCCTATGGGGCCATGGAGCGCTGCCCTGGGTGGGGGAACCGCATGCGAGAGCAGCCACTGGGGCCTTCGGTGGAGCTCCCCATTGGGCCACGAAGCGCTGCCCTGGGTGGGGGAACCGCATGCGAGAGCAGCCACTGGGGCCTTCGGTGGAGCTCCCTATGGGGCCATGGAGCGCTGCCCTGGATGGGGGAACCGCATGCGAGAGCAACCACTGAGGCCTTCGGTGGAGCTCCCTATGGGGCCACGAAACGCTGCCCTGGGTGGGGGAACCGCATGCGAGAGCAGCCACTGGGGCCTTCGGTGGAGCTCCCTATGGGGCCATGGAGCGCTGCCCTGGGTGGGGGAACCGCATGCGAGAGCAGCCACTGAGGCCTTCGGTGGAGCTCCCTATGGGGCTACGAAACGTGTGAGAGGTGTGCCGAGAGCAGAGGCAAGGAGAGGGAGGAGGGAGGAGGGGGAGGAGGAAGGAAGGAGGGGAGACGCGGGGCGCTGTCTCTTCAAAACGAGGACCCAACACCACAGGATGGTTGGGAAAAACAACACCCAGACAGCAAGCACGCATTCCAGCACGCCCACTCCGTGCAGGCACGGCGGCGGACAGGACTGCTTCTTCGCAGAACGAAGGAGACCGGCACGTCTATTGCCATGACGCAATGATGGGGTCGTCCGACCGTCGTGGCACTGTCGGTACTGGTGCCTGCGCTTCGATCTTCCGCCCCCCACCCGTTGACCCCCGCCCCTGGCCGCGAAGGATGCCCCCGGCACGGGGCGCAGCGGCGGTCAGGGCAGCAGCCGCAACCGTTCGAACGAGGCGGGCCTCCTCTTGCCCTATCCGTCCTCCTCCTCCCTCCTCCTGCTCCCCCCCTCTGACCCTCCCCACGAGGAAGCTTTGAGGCGCCCAGCCCTGTCCAGCCGCTTCGCCCAGGCATTCACGGAAGAAGTGAGGGCTCACGTTGAGAGGCATCCACGGGCCGGGGCCAGGAGCCGTTTGAGGAATCGCGGCTTGCTCGTCGGTCGTACCTGACAAGACCCTGCCCAGTAGGCGCACGCGGATCTTACAATGTGCACTCGAATTGATGAATCAGCCTGATGCAGTGTCGCGCTGAGGGTAGGTCAAATCAAGGCATGAACGAGTGGCGGGGGATACACAAACTGTTCCGCCGGCCGGACGAAAAGGATAAGGCACAATGGTTTGGTGATGTCTTTCGTGTTGTGTCTTGGGGCGATCTCGGCTGTGACAAGGAAGCCGATGACACTGGATGACTCCTGCGCCAGGAACCTGGCCGGCATGCTCAGGGGCGTGCGATACCTTTAGACACCTTGTGCAAGCCGCCGCTCGGAGTGCCTCCCTCTGCGGCACTGTGCGACTTCACACGGCACGAGGTGAGCGGTACACTTCGGATCGGGAGTTGAGGCATACAGTCAACCCCCATAGTAAGGAGGGGCAACCTTTCCAAGGGTACATCCTTGCCTCCTCGTTCCATCTTTGGCCACTTTCGCTGGCCGCGCCCCGCTCGCAAGGTGTCGACATGGCCTTCCAAGGCCCTTGTAT
>CAUYUJ010003745.1:56654-59930 GCA_963575745.1 Prorocentrum cordatum
GCGTGGCCGCCGCGCGCCGCGCGGGCAGCTCGCAGCCACAGGCTCGCGGCCACGCGGTGCCCGACCGAACACTCAGTCGGGCCTGTCCCTCTACCAGGAGGAGCATCCAACAGTAGGCAAAAGATGGCCTGGGGGCGATGTTTTGAGCATTTTTTCCCAACCAACCTGTGCTGTTGGGTCCTCATTTTGAAGAGACGGTCCCCGCGTTCTTCTCCTCCTCCTCCTCCTCCTCCTCCTTTCCTCCTCCTCTCCTTTCCTCCTCCCCTTCCTCCCTCCTCCCCCTCCTCCCCCTCCAACATCCAAAAGTAGTCAAAAGATAGCCTGGGGACGATTCTTTGAGATTTTTTTGGTGTTTTTCGTCCGAAATCCCCCTGTGCGAGGGCAGGCCCGACTTAGACCTAACACCAGCTGTGGGTCCGTCCCTCTACAGGAGCAGCGTCCAAAAGTAGTCAAAAGATGGCCTGGGGACGATTTTTTGAGCATTTTTTGTTTTTCGTCCGAAATCCCCCTGTGCGAGGACAGGCCCGACTTACACCTAACACCAGCCGTGGTCGGGCCCCCGAGTCGTCGGCCAGCACCGCCTCTGAGTCGGGCGTGTCCCTCTGCAGGAGGGATGTTTCAAAGATAGTCAAAGAGCAAATATGAGCACCTAGAGACAAGAGCTGTTGTCAAGGTCAAGATTAAACCTTGACAGGTAGCGTGCTCTCTTTCTCTCTCTCTCTCGCTCTCTCTCTCTCTGTCTTTTACATTTCCATGTCTCTGTAGATTCGCAGATTTGCATAATGAGGGCAGCAGGGAAGCAGCATGCATTGCGACATGGAGCCGCCGTCATCAAAAAAAAGTCAAAGAGCAAAGATAGTCCGGGGACGACCTCTGGACTGTTATTGGACAATTTTAGGGTTTTTTTTGGGGTACAGCCGACCCGCAGAGTAAGGATAGGCATCCCTTGCATCCTTGCTTCCTGGGTCCATCCTTGGACACTTTCGTTGGCCGCGCCCCGCTCGAAACGCTTCGAAATGGGCGTCCAAGGGCCTTGCATCCTTATCGCTCATCCTTACTCTGCGGGCTGTTTGTATGTTTTTTTGTTGTTCGTCCAAAGTCCCCCTGAAGGAGGACCTGCCCGACCTAAGAGTAGCACCAGCCGTGGTCGGGCCCCGCGCCGTCGGCCGGCGCTGCCTCCGCCTCGGCCGCGCCCGCGACGCCGCCCTCGCCCCGGACCGCCCGCGCTCGACCTCGTCGTCCTGCACGTCGCGCCCGGTGTCCAGCTGCACGAGGGGCTGCCCGTCGGGCTGGCTACAGTCAGCCCGCATAGTAACAAGGGCGCCCTTGAGGGCGCGAAGTTATTCGCGCTTCGCGGTTCGGCTCCGATTCCTCCTCATCGTCCTCTTTTCCCCTGGGAGGCGGCGCGCGAGCGCGAAGTTATTCGCACTTCGCGCTTCGCGCAGCGCGAAGCGCGAAGTTGGGAGCCCTATAGTAAGGATTGGCAACTTTCCCAAGGGTGCCCATGCATGCTCGTCCCTTCGGCCCATCCTTGGCGACTTTCACTGGCCAGCCTCGTTCGAAAAGCATCAGCTTGGCCCTCCAGGGCCCTGGCATCCTTACCGCGCATTCGTCTGTTACGGGTTAACTGTACCGCAAGTCGCTCACGACGCCCATCCTGTCCCTGCCCGCTGCCGCCTCGGCCGCCCTCCACCAGCCGCACCAGCGGCCCCTATCTCCATCCATCGCCTTCTTTCCCACTTACCAGGTCAAGGTTTTGTACCTCCACCTCGCCGTTCACGTGACCCCGGTGCCATCACTTTGCCTATGTCTTGGGACAGGCTTTCGGACCCCACGTGTGTGGCCCGAGGCCACCTCCATCACACAAAATGCGTCACGAGGTCACGAGGAAACCCACACCATCATCACTCACACGTGTGAGCCCCTCTTTTGCCGCTCTCAAGGACACGAGCGAGCCGCCCTTTTCAGAGGGTGAGCCCGCGCCCCACCGTGTCGCGAGCCCCTCAGGTCAGTCACCCACCATGTATCCCTGCCGAGTCTAGAATGCGCTGGTGGTTGGGCAGTTCTGATTCCCTTCTTCCTTCGGTCTCTCTTCTTCACCAGAACTGTTCGATCGCCCGCACAATCCCGACTCAAATCGGAAGGGGTCGCTGCTGTTTGGCCCGAGCGCCGTCGCATATCTTTATTCAGTATGAAGAGCAAGCGCTCCGCAATCTACACCGTATTGCCGCCATGTTCTCGCATTGATTCCATCCCCCGCAGTTCTAGTCCCTCCTCCTCCTCCTCCTCCTCCTCCTCCTCCTCCTCCTCCCTCCCTCCTTGGCCTCCCTCATCCCCCTCTCCTCCCTCTCCCTCTCGATTCCTCCTCCCTCCTCCCTCCCTCCCTCCTCCACCTCCTCCCGCCTCCTCCTCCTCCTCCCTCCTCCCGTCTTCATCCTCCTCCTTCTCCTCCTCCTCCTCCTCCTCCTCCTTCCCCTCTCCTCCTCGCTCCCCCTCCTCCTCCTCCTCTCTTCCTCCTCCTCCTCCTCCCCCTCCTCCTCCTCCTCTCCTCCTCCTCCTCCTCCGTCCTCCTCCTTCCATCCTCCCCCTTCCTCCTCCTCTCCTCCTCCTCCCCCCCCGATCCTCCTCCCTCCTTTCTTCTTCCTTGTCCTCCCATCCTCCTCTACTCCTTCTCCCTTTTCTCCCGCCTCCCTCCTTTCTCTCATCCCATCCTCCTCCGACTTTCTCCTCCTCCTACTCTCTTGCCCCCTCCTCTTCCTCCTCCTCCTAACCTCCTCCTCCGCCTCCTCCTCTTCCTTTTCCTCTCCTCATCCTCTCCTCCTCCTTCTCCTCCCTCCTCTTCCTCCCTGCCTCCCTGCTCCTTCCCCTTTCCTGCCTCCTCTCGTTTTCCTTCTCCTATCATCTCCCGCCTCCCTCCCCTCATTTTTCTCCTGCTCCTCCTCCCGCCCTCCTCATTTTTCCTTCCGTCATCTCCCTTCATCCCTTCTCCCCCACTCCTCCCCGTCCCTCTCCTCATCCTCTCCTCTTCCCTATTACCTTCCCCTTCCTCCCTTCTCTCATCCTCCCTCTCACCTCCTCCCTTCTCCCTCCCTCCTCCCTCCTCTCTTCTCCCTTTTCCTCTCCCCGCTGTCCTCCATCTTTTCCCCCCTCCTTTCCTCACTCCCCAGTCTCTCTCCTCCCTGCTCCCTCCTCTCTCTCTCCCTCCCTATTCCCTCCCTCCTCCCTCCTCCTCCTCCTCCTCCTCCTCCTCCTCCTCCTCCTCCCTCCTCCTCCTCC
>CAUYUJ010003745.1:65030-76141 GCA_963575745.1 Prorocentrum cordatum
GGGCCGTTGTGGGGCCTCTTGGGGCCTCTTTTGGGCCTCTTGGGGCTTTTGGGGGCCTCTTGGGGCTTCCCGGGGGCCTCTTAGGGCGGAAGTCTCGAATTCTCGGTTCCTCGTCCCCCTCTTGGCCGTTTCTTGGGCCCGTCTTGGGGCCCTATTGAACCGTCTTGGGCGCCTCTTAGGCTGTCCTGGGGCCTTCTTGGGCCGTCTTGGGGCCCTCTTGTAAGCCTCTTGGGGCGCTCTTGGGGGCCTCTTGGGGGCCTCTTGGGCCGTCTTGGAGTGTCGGAAAGCCGAAAAGGCGAGAAGGCCAAAATCATTCAAAAACCGATGTAAAATTGACGATTTTGGCGCCTGGGGCCCTCTTGGGTGTGCTCTTGGGGCTCTCTTGGAGCGTCTTGAGGGCCTCTTGGGCCGTCTTCGGGCCGTCTTGGGCGTCTTGGGGCCATCGTTCGTCGAGTCGAGGCCCTCTTGTACCCTTTTGGGGGTGTCTTCTGTCGCTCTTGGCTCGTCTTGAAGCTTTTCTGAGCTCCGGGACCCCCCGGGGAGGATGCGTATCTGGGTGGCGACCCCCCCGACCCCCCCCGGCGACCCCCCCCCCCCCCCGGCGGGGAGGGTAGGGAGGGGCTTCGCCACGACTCAACTACGACGTTGCTCAATGTCGCTTTGGCTCGCGCGCTCAAGGAGACGGGGAACGACGAAGACGACGAGGGACAACGGAGACGGAGACGACGAGGACACGACGGAGACGACGACGACGACGACGACGACGACGACGGTGATCCACGCAAGACGACGACACCGGGATGCGTCTTCCACACGCCGACAGGGTCGGCGGATTATTGCTTTCTGCTATCCCTCCTACTGCTACTGGTGCTACTACTCATACTGCCACTGCTACTGCTACCAGCACATATATGGTTGCTGTTACTATTCTTACTTCTACCACGGCTACTAGTAGTAGCAGTGGTAGTCGTAGTAGGAGTAGTAGTAGTAGTCGTCGTCGTCGTCGTCGTCGTAGTAGTAGTAGTAGTAGTAGTGGTACTACTACTACTACTACTACTACTTCTACTACTACTACTACTACTATTACGGCTACAGCTGCTACTACTACTACTACTATTACTACTATTACGGCTGCTGCTACTACTACTGTTACTACTACTATCTTTACTATAACTTGTCCTTTCACGGCAACGGCTGCGACTACGACTACGACGGCGACGACCACGACGACGACGACGACGGCGACGACGACTACTACTACTACTACAACTACTACTAATACTACCACTACTTCTGCTACTACCACTACTACTATACTACTACTACTACTACTACTACTACAATTTTCACTACTACTACCACTACTACTGTTACTACTACTGCTACTACTACTACTCGTACTACTACTAGTGCTACTACTACTACAATTACTACTTCTATTTTGTTATACTACTACTACTACTACTACTACTACTACTACTACTACTACTACTACTACTACTACTACTACTACTACTACTACACTACTACTACTACTACTACTACTACTACTACTACTACTACTACTACTACTACTACTACTACTACTACTACTACTACTACTACTACTACTACTACTACTACTACTACTACTACTACTACTACTACTACTACTACTACTACTACTACTACTACTACTACGAATACTACTATGAGGACGACGACTACTACTACTACCACCACTACTACGACCGTGCTAGTAACATGTGTCGATCTTACGAGTGGCCTCGGGGCGATCGCTCGCGGTGGTCGATTGGCTGCAGGGTAGCAGGCAACAGTAAGAGGACACATGCGTTGCCGTTGGGCGGATTTTTCTCGCCCCCTCCCTCCCCCAGCGCCGCGAGTGGACTGGGAAGCAAACCGTTCGAACACTTCAGAGAGATCTCGGACGCCCAGTTCCCAAGCCCCAGGCTGACCAGGTGAGCGCACGAGGTGGAGAGAGGGAGGGAGAGGTCAGAAAGGGAACGGGGCGCGAAACGGGCAGGGGGGGGTGAAAGATACAAGAGTGAGTCTCGCAGGGGGGAGGGGGGGCATTCGACCCTGACGCCGCTCCCAAGAGACCCCCAATATGCGGAGCTTCGTAGGAGATTGCTCAGCCTTGGCGATCAGGCCGCCCCAGCATGAAACAAACACGATCTCATCGTCGCGGAAGGCGAAGTGCGAGGGCATGGACGGCGCGAGGTTCGTGTGTGTGTGTGTGTGTGTGTGTGTGTGTGTGTGTGTGTGTTTGGGTCGCAGGCAACAGACACATCAGCCAACAGGTTTCTTGCACGAGCAAGCGGAAGGAAGCAGCAAAAGCAACCATCGCCATGGGGAATTCGCCCTCTGACCCTGCCACCCCCTTCGACTCCAAAAGCTAAAGTCATCCGTTCAGCAGGGGAAACGCGTGACGTGGGATGGGCGGGGGGGGGTCTGTAGGTGACATGATGAAGGTCTAGGCGGCGGTGACTGGCTTTATCCAGTGGGCGGCTTCCCTGTGAGTGCTGCAGGCTAGGTGGTAGTAGTGGTGACGGCAGGGCAAATCACGGTGATTTCAAAGCTGATATTTGCGAGCATGCTATCTTAGCAGCCGCTTCGAGTGACGCCCCCTGTCTCAACGGCCCCGAACGATGGTCGATCCCGGTGTGAATCCTCGGGTGTACCACTCGCGACCCCTGGCTGAGTCCGTCCTTATTGTTTCCAACCTGGCCAGGAGGCCTTGCCATGCCGACTCGGGGGTTGCGTGGAATGGTTGGAGAGGGGGGGGCGAGAAGGAGGGCAAGGGGGGCGCGCAGTTATGTGCTCTTCGCGCTTCGCGGTTCCGCTCGGGTTCTTCCTCATCCTCCTCTTCTCCCTTAGGGGGGCGGCGCGAAGGCGCGAAGTTTTTCGCGCGTCGCTCAGCGCGAAGCGCGAACTGAGGCGCCCTTGGGCAGAGACCCGCTTCTCGCGAATCGCATTCGCTCATCGGCGACGAGTGCTGGACAGCCAAACGGCGTGAACTCTGCCAGGGATCTCTTTGGCACCAACAACTCCTGGCACCTTCCACGGCCTCTTCTCAGCAAACGTCGGACGATGCCTTGACACAGCTGGACGAACTCCAGACCGTTCTTCCGAGGAACTGGACCGGATCCAGATGAGACCTTTCCAACCGCCAGGGGCGACAGACAGAGCCCAGAGGTGGGTTTGGCTCCCGCGACGGCTCGCTCGACCGAGCGGGCAGCCAAGGCGGTGCCGGGGGGGTGGTGGGCCGCTGGGCCCCATGCGCCCCGATGTGCAGACGCGGTGCCCACCTCGGCGGCCCCGGGGGCCAAAGCACCACCCGGGAGCCTCAGGGGGCGCAGTCCTCGCCGCGGCTCCCGGCGAGGAAGCGGCTGGCGTCCGCGGTCCTGCCGCCCGCGGGGCGCCGCCCCTCTCCGGCGCAAACCGAGGCACCGCCGCCGAGCGGCCCCGGAGGAGGCACGGGGCGGCGGGGGGCGCGCGGCGCCCGGGCGGTGCCCGGCCGTGAGGTCCCCCCGCCCGCGGGCCCCACCTCCCCATGCCAGGGAAGCACCCTGCTTGCCTCCAGGGTGCCCTGGGCTCCTTGGGTTTCGAGGGTCCTGCCGTGGAAGGCGTGACGTTCCCACACCAAAAAGCCCGTGGGCGTCCTGGGGTCTCAGGGTTGGGTTTCTTGTGGAAGGTTTCTTGTGGTCGGTCCCCAACGGTACGACAGGCTCTCGGCGTGTCGACGCGGCAGCGACCCCCCGCCGCGGGCGTTCAATGGCCCAGGAGTCGGTCGACGTGCGCTTATCGTTCAAGCTTGAACCATCCACTCGGTGTCAGAAACCAGCGCTGGGGTCTGCACGACACGAACCTATCGTATCCCTGCTCCTTCTGCTGCCCCCTCTTGCTCCCCCTCCCCCAGTGTCTTTGTCGTCGCGCTTTTCCTCTGGCTTTGCCGCCTCTCTGCGCTACCTCTTCCAGGAGGAGTGCCGCTGGAAGCGAGCAGTATGATCACGAGCGACACGCAGGCGTAGAGAATCACGGGCGATACGGCACACGATGTGACGGAGGAAATGGAGGGTGGAGTGATGTTGCTCCAAAGAAGGATGACATAACGGAGCAGGAGCAGTACAGGGCCTCGGAGGGTTTCTTAGGGCCCTCTTGGCTGTCGCTTGGGGCGTCTAGATTATATGTGTACACATACATATGATCCTGGGCTCTGGGCCCACGGCCTGCCCTCAGATGGGATGGGTCTCAGGGTCCTTCGGGCAACAACGACGATGACGGCGACGACGACGACGACGACGACGGCGACGGCGACAACGACAACGACGACGACGACGGCGACGGCGACGACGACGACGACGGCGACGACGACGACGGCGACGGCGACGACGACGACGACGACGACGGCGGCGGCGGCGGAGGTGGCGACGACATCCGGAGCCCTCCGACGACGACGGCGGCGGCGGCGACGACGACGACCTCCGGAGCCCCTCTGGAGCACCACGGCACCACGCCACACACGCCACACCCACAGCACCACGCCACACCCACGGGGGGGGGGGGCATCGCGCGGGGGGAGGAGGGGGCCCGAGGGCATCGGCATGGGGAGGGGGGGCGGGGGCCCAGACCCTGGACCAGATGTGTGTATATATATATATATGTATTTATATATATATATATGTGTATATCTATATACATACTTATATACATATATCCAGCTGTGTATATATATATATATATATTTATTTATATACACACAAGTATATATGTGTATACATACATGTGGACCAGATGTGTATACATGCACATATATATACATACATATCTATCTACGTATGTATATTATGAAAACATGGATGTGTGCTTGTTTTTGTATATCGATATACATATATATGTATTATTGCGAAGGCCTCACGGCCGGTGCCGCCGACCCTGAAGGGGGACGACGACGACGACGACGACGCTGACGTGGGTCAGAGTCCTTCAGGGATTCTGTTTGGGGTCTCTTCGGGGCGCTCTCGGAGGCCTCTGAGGAGCAGTTTTGGGGGCCCCTTGGGAGCGTCTGAGAGGTTTCTTGGGAGCCTCTTGGGAGCCTCTTGGGGCTTCCTGGGGGCCTCCTGGGGGCCTCTTGGGGGCCTCTCGGGGGCCTCTTGGGAGTCTCTCGGGGCGGAGGGCTCGAAATGTCCGCTTGGGTCTCTCTGGGCATCCTCTTGGAGCCCTCTTGGAGGCCTCTTGGGCCGTCTTGCAGGCGTCTTGGGCCGTCTTCGGGCCATCTTGGGCCCGTTTCGGGACCCTCTTGGAGGCCTCTTGCTGCGATCGTTGGAGCCTCTTGGGCCGTTTTGGAGCGTCGGGAAGCTGAAAAGGCGAGAACGCCAAAATCGATGAATTTAGCCTCTTGGGGCGCTCTTGGGAGAGCTCTTCGAGGCCTCTTGGGCGGTCTTCCAGCCCTCTTGGGTCGTCTGGAGGCCGTAAAGGGCGTCTTGGACCGATCGTTTGGCGATTCGGGGTCCTCTTGGACCATTTTGGAGGCCTCTTGGGGCACTCTTGGCTCGTCTTGGAACTTTCTAGGGCCCCAGGCCCCCCCCCCCCAGTAGGGGGTGGTGGTATTGTGATGCGGGGCCCCCACGCGACCCCGTCGGGACCCCCCCGGGACCCCCTCGGGACCCCCCCCCTGGACCCCTCCCCCCTGGTGGGGAAGGCGTCAAAGGGAAGGGGCTTCGACTCAATTACGACGTTGCTAAATTTCGTTTTGGCTGGCGCGCTTGAGAGGAGGGCCCAGGAAAAGGGGAGGGCGGCGACGGGCCTAGGGAAAGAGAGGGAGCGGCGACCGCGACGGCGACGACGGCGACGACGCCGACAAAGACGAGTCAAACGGGACAGCCTCTTCCACACGCCGACAGAGTCGGAGGATATATATATATATATATATATATATATATATATATATTCCACTCAAATGAATCCGTAAGGAGCTTTGCGGGTTGGCGAGGGCTCCCGGCTCCCCGAGCCCCCCCGGGGAGCCCGAAACGGCACCGGAGGGTCACCTGAGGGCCCCGAAACGGCACCAGAGCTCCCCAGAAGAGCCCCGAGACGGCCCAAGGAGGCCCCGAGACGGCCAATGACAGCACCGAGCTGACCCAAGACGGCCCTCCGACGACCCAAGATGCTCCCAAGACGGCCCCATAACACGCCAAGACGCCCCGAGACAGCTCCGAGGGGACACCGTACAGGGCGCCAAGAGGCCGACACCGTAGATTTCCTTTGGGTTTTCTACGGATTCTGAGATTCTCGCGCTCTCGACCGTTTGGACCCCCAAGACGGCCCAAGAGCCCTTCAGGATCGCCCCGAGACGTCCCAGGAGGCGCCCAAGAGAGCCTAAAGACAGCCCAGGAGGGGCCAAGAGGTCCCCAAGACGGCCCAATAAACCTTTAAGAGGCCCCCAAGATGGCCCAACAAGCCCCCAAGAGGCGCCCAAGACAGGCCAAGAGGGCCCCGAGTCTGCCCACGAGGGCCCCAAGACGGCCGAAGATGCTGTCAAGGCGGCCCCAGAGGGCCCAAGACGCTTCAAAAGAGCCCCACGAGGATCCCCAAGAGGGCCTGAAGAGGCGAACATCGTCGATGTCACGTTTGTTGTCGATCGCACACAGCAGCTTGCTGGCATTTGCGCACCACAGACAGAAGCGCGCGTCGGCGAACTTCGACTCACGCAGCTCCGTGGATTTAATCCACGGGTCCACACTAGTGTGTGTGTGTGTATATATATATGTATATATATATATATATATATATATATATATATATATATATGGGTAGGGGGTCCCGGGCCCCCCAAAGTGCACTGATTGATCTTCCGGCCGTGTCTGCCCGGCGGGGGGCGCCAGAAAAACGTCAAAGGAGGCCGAGAGATGTCCAAGAGGGTGCCAAGATGGCCCAAGAGCGCTCCAAGAGAGCCCAAGACCGCACAATCGCGTTTCAAAATTGGTCCAACATGGCTTCAAGACGGCCAATCTGCTTTCAAAAGAACTCCCACGAGGCACTCAGTGTTTTTTCCCTACCTAGGCTCTGCCTAGAAGGGTTCTTACTCTCTTAGCTTAAAGGGGCCGGGCAGTGCAAAGCGCCCCGGGCGGTTCCCCCAGTCCCCGCCCCGCGGTTCCCCCCAGTCCCTTGGGAGCTTTAGCTTTAGCTTTAGCTTAGCTTTTTTAGCTTGAGCTTAGCGTTTCGCTTAGCTTTTCGCTTAGCGTTTCGCTTAGCTTTAGCTTAGCTTTAGCTTAGCTTTAGCTTAGCTTTAGCTTAGCTTTAGCTTAGCTTTAGCTTAGCTTTAGCTTAGCTGTAGCTTAGCTTTAGCTTAGCTTTAGCTTAGCTTTAGCTTAGCTTTAGCTTAGCTTTAGCTTAGCTGTAGCTTAGCTTTAGCTTAGCTGTAGCTTAGCTTTAGCTTAGCTGCAGCTTAGCTTTAGCTTGGCTGTTGCTCAGCTTTAACTTAGCTTTAGCTTAGCTTTAGCTTAGCTTTAGCTTAGCTTTAGCTTAGCTGCAGCTTTAGCTTAGCTTCAGCTTAGCTGTGGCTTAGCTTTAGCTTAGCTTTAGCTTAGCTTTGGCTTAGCGTTACTGTTACTACTAATGCTGCTTTCCTAGGGGTTCCAACTCCTAGGTAGGGTCGCACTGGGATAATTTTGTTTGTGATAGTTTTGAATGTTTTTCGTGTTCCCGCTGTTTCGTGCTTCCGACGGTCACAGCCCACGAGGCCCCAGAAATCAGTTCAACACGGCCCAAGAGGCACCCAAAGAGGTCGCCTCGACGGCGCAAGAGAGCCCCAAGACGGCCCAAGAACGCCCCAAGACGGCCCACGAGGCGCCCGATCGCCCAAGAGGGCCCCAAGACGGTCCCAAGAGGGGCCTAAGAGGCGGAAAACGAACCGACAGTTCTGGCCTTGCGCCCCAGGAGGCTTCCAGGAGGCCCCAAGGGGCCCCCGACAGAACTCTAGAGGCCCCCTAGAGGCCCCCTAGAGGGCCCACGAGGCCCCAAAGGGGTCCCAAAAGACGCCCCACGAGCACCCCAAACGGCCCCCAAGAGGCTTCCAAAACTGCCTCAAGAGGCCCCCTGGAAGCCTCACACGAATTCCAGGAACGTGAACCGAGAACCCGTGATCTTCGCCCCAGGAGACCCCCAGGAGGGGTCAAGAGGTCCCCAAGAAGCTTAGCGACCGATCACTGGTCGACCGGTCGATGAGAGCGGAGGAGGAAGAGTGAGGAAGAGGCAGGATGAAACAGAGAATGTTGACCTCATTATTCATTACCGCATTGCTGTCTCACTGCGGTCAGCACTCGACCAGCTAGAACCTAAGCGCGAGCGAGGCGCGCGCGGTGGTTCTAGTACGTGAGTGTGTTTATATATGTATGTATATGTATGTATATATATATATATATGTATTCGAGCACGCCTACGGCGAATCGCCGCCGCCCCCTGCTTTTTGGAGGTGCCCGTGTGGCCGAACTTTGTAGCCAGAGCTCCGCCAAGCTATCGGATCGTATGTTCCCGCAGCCGTTGTGAAAATGCTTCGTGGAATACGTGAAGGGCCACGCTCGGGCAAAGTCGCACCCTTGTGGGCGACCCCTCAGCCCAGGCTAGGTTGCTGGCAGCGCCATGGAGCCTCTGAAAGATTTGGGTTGCGTTCGCTTGCCTGCTGTCGATCGAACGCCCAGCAGCTCGACATGTTGGCGCCGCGCCAAGGAAAAAGGATGCGAGGTTTCTTCGGGCTTTTGTGGGGTTTCCCTCGGACGCCTAATGAGGGCTCCTGGGCTGGTCTTGCTACCGTGGGGGCATCTTGGGCAATCCTGGGTGCAACTTGGGCCGTCTTGGAGGCCTCTTGCGGCCATCTTGGGACCTTTCGGGGCCATCTAGATCGTCGCGGAAGCAACTTGGAGACCATCTTCGGCCGCCTTCGCCGTCTTGGAGCGGGAAGACCAGCGACCTGGGAAGTTCATGGGTCCTTTCTGGGGTGCCGGGGCGGTCGGCCGAGACCCCACTGGGAACTTTTACACTGGGCCCACATTGCCTACAGTGGCAGCGCATGCCAAGAGATATTCTGCTCGCCGCCAGGGTGCCCCTGGCTTGCCTGGGTTTCGATGGTTCTGCGCTGGAAAGCGTGACGCTCCCACGCCAAGAAACACCACGGACGTCCTGGGGCGTCAGGGTTGGGTTTCTCGTAGAGGGCTTCTTGTTGTCGGGCCCCTACTGTAGTGGCCCACCTTGGACGTCCTGGGGCGTCAGGGTTGGGTTTCTCGTGGGAGGTTTCTTGCTGTCGGGCCCCTGCTGCAGTGGCCTCCGGCCCCTCCCGCCGCCGTGCCCGGGGTGTCGGTCAAAGGCCGCATGCGCCCTTTGGCTCTCGCCAGCGTTCGTGACGGCCCGAGAGGCGTCCGAGGAGGCCCCAGAACGGTGCAGGAGAGGGCCCCAAAGCGGTCCCAAGGGGGGGGCCAAGGCGGCCCAAGACGGCCCCACGAGGTGCCCACGCGGGGAAACGCGAACCGACATTTCGGACCTCGTGCCCCGAGAAGGGCCCCCGAGACCGCGAGCAGGCCCCCAAGAGGCCCAAATATGACCCCACCAGGCCTCCAAAGGGCCCCGAAGAGGCTTCAAGAGGCTCCAACAATGCCTCCAAGAGGCGCCGGGGATTTTTGTCCCCCTCCTTCGTATTTTTGGTGTATTGTCCTCTGCTAATTGCGTGGGCCCTTTGCTAGGCATTGCTTGGCACTGCCTGGCATTTATTGGCACTGCTTGGCGTTGCTTGGTGCTGCTTGGCATGGCGCGGCGTTGCGTTGCACTGCTTCGCATGTATTGGCACTGTGTTGCGTTACGTTGCGTTGGTTGGCGCTGCTTGGTACGGCTTTGCGATGCCAGGGAGACCGAGGAACGAGACCGGGGAGCCCGAGGAACCCGCGCGAGGACCAAGATCGAGGAGCTCCTTGGGATCCCGAGGAGCAAGACGGGGGAGTCCGAGGAACCCAAGCAGGGAAGGAGGCCCGGGAGCCCGAGGAGTCCAAGCAAGGAGCAAGGCCGGGGAGCCCGAGGAGCGAGACCGGGGATCCCGAGGCAGGAGGGCAGGGACCAAGACCAGGGAGCCCTCGGGGAATGCCCTCGTAGGGAAACCCGACGGGGGAGCCCAGGGTAATGCCAGCGGCGCCCTCGAGGGCGCGAAGTTATTCGCGCTTCGCGCTTCGCGGTTCGGCTCCGATTCCTCCTCATCCTCCTCTTCTCCCTTGGGAGGCGGCGCGAGAGAGCGCGAAGTTATTCGCACTTGCCCTTGGTAATGCCAGCTGCGACCAGGCCCAGCATCCACAGGTTTTTCACACAGGTGAAGACGCTCCCGGCAAGGCTTGTTCTTGGGAGCGGCCACCATCAAAACAGACACACCAGAGCAGCCAACACCCAATGCACGCAACACCCAAGCAAACAGACAATCGAACAAACACACAAAAAACACAACAACTCAACAAGCAGAGCTCGCCACCCCAGTTCTCGTCCTCCCCGCCGCTACTCTATCCTCCCTCTCTCTTCTTCCCTTCATCTTCGCCGACACTATCCTTCTTTCGCTGCGTTGTCCTTCCCTCGCCTACGCTATCCTCCCTTCTCTGCCCCTGGCAACACTATCCTCCCGTTTTCTCCCCTTGTGGATCTTCTCATCCTCGTCCGTTGCGTCTGTTCTTCATCCGTTCCCCCCTCAGGTTTGCTTCCTCCCTCGTTGATTCCCTTCTCCTCCATTCTCCATGTCTCACGCCTTTTTCCATCCCCTCCCCACACTCGTCGGTCTTCTGTCTCCCCTCTGCCCGCCTCCTTCCGCAGCACTCCCCGCTCCCCATCCTTCTCCTCGCACTCGTCTGCTTCTCCCTTTGTGTCTGCCCCGCGCCTTCACCCCTTCGTCCCTACCCCGACATCCTGTGATCCGCCAAGCGGGCGACCTTTTTTTTGATCATGCTGCATCTCGCGCTCCCTCTTTATTGTGAAGGCCTGACGGCCGGTGCCGCCGACCCTGAAAGACATCGACGACGACCAGGGGGGGAGGAGGAGGAGGAGGAGGAGGAGGAGGAGGAGGAGGAGGAGGAGGAGGAGGAGGAGGA
>CAUYUJ010003746.1:0-5000 GCA_963575745.1 Prorocentrum cordatum
TGTCCCTCCCTCCCTCCCTCTTTGCCTCCCTCTCTCCCACGTCGCCCACTGATTGTTTTCCGGAATCTTCTTGGGGGTGGGGAAGCGGAGGAGCGAGGTGGATCCGCATCGCTGTTTTCCTCTGATCGTTGGCCGCCCTGGGCCTGGCCACATCCTGGAGCTGGCCCCGGAAGCCAGGCCGCGCTGGGCCCAGGGCAGAAACGGTCCACACGGGATCGATAAAGCAGATCGGAGGTGGACGCGCAGCGAGTCGGGCCGCATCGGCACGTGCGACCGCACCAGGATGCACGACATCGCTGCCCGACCATCGGGCCGCACCGAATCGTCGACATATCCGGATCGAGTCGGATCGGGCAGGCCAACATCGACATCGGGCCGGGGCGAGCCGGATCGAAGTGGGCTGTGCAAAAAGGGCGCCTCGGGCACGTTCTCGCCCATGAGCGGCAGCGCCTGCCGCAGCTCGGCCGCATCGATGGTGCCCCCCTGCCGCGCGCGTGGGCGGAAATCACCGCGGGGATGAGGCAGCGCCGCGCGGCCGTGTCACCGTCCATCGGGGGACGACGACTGACCAACTGGCTGGGGGGAACACTACTCTCCGTTCGGTGAGAAGCGTGGGGGGTCTCCGAAGGAAAAGGAGGTGGAGGAGGTGGAGAAGGAGGAGGAGGAGGTGGAAGCAGGATGAATAGGAGGCGGAGGAGAAGGTGGAGGTGGAGGAGGAGGAGAAGGAGGAGGAGGAGGAGAAGGAGGAGGAGGAGGAGGAGGAGGAGGAGGTGGGGGAGGCGGTGGAGAAAGAGGAAGAGGTAGGTAGGTAGGTAGGTAGGTAGGTAGGTAGGTAGGTAGGTAGGTAGGTAGGTAGGTAGGTAGGTAGGTAGGTAGGACAGCCTGGGAGAGGGAGAGCCCCGCGGGACTACGCGGCCGCCGCGCGGCCGCGACTGCGGGGACCTGGCCACCACCTGAAGTGCCAGGCCCCCGACCGTGTGCTCGGACACAAACGTGCCGAAGACGAACACCATGTGCAAGGAGGGGGGAGGGACGGCGGGCCGGCCGCAAGACGGCCAGGCCCCCACCGCTTCCCATTGCGACCCTTCCCTGCGCGCCCTAAAGCCGCAGCGATCGCATTCTCTTTCGCCACGGCGAACCGGGCGTCGAGGACGACCGCTTCCGCACGGCGCAATTCGTCGTCGGGCATGAGCTCGACGACGTCCCGCGCGGCCCCGATTCGCTCTGCGACCATGGAGACACGGCGCTCCCAGGAGGGCCCCCGCGGGGGCACCTGCTCAGCAGCATCGGCACCCGTCCGCAGCGCAGCCAGCAGCAGCATCGCGCAGCAGCATGCGCAGTAGCATCGGCACCTGCGCAGCACCCGCAGCACCGCCAGCCGCCGCAGCGGCAACAAGCTCCGCGGGAGGCGCCTCAGCCAGGACGGAGTCCTCCACGTCCATCGCCGCGGCGGGGGCCAGCCCATGCCGCCTTCCGCGCCGCGCGGCACTGGCGGCGCCGTCGCCGCTTCGCAGCCTGCGCCGCGGGGGCGGCGGCCGCAGCAACAGCAGCACCAGCTCCAGGAGGACCAGGAGGCACAACGGGAGGAACGCCGCCAGCAGCCGCGACGGTCGGCGGCGGCACGGACACCTCGGCGCGCTGCTCGAACTGCGCGGCCGAGACGGCCGACCGTGCCACCGCGGCAACGGTACGGCGCGGCGCCCCTTCCCTGGACGGCGCCGCGCATCGCCGCCTCCACGAGCGCGGCGGCGGCAGAGGGCGGCGCGCGAGCCCAGTCAGGCGCAGCCATCCCGCGGCGGGACGGCGGCACCGTGCGAACGCTTGAGCCAAAATGGAAAAGGATGGAGACGGAGGAGGTGGAGGAGGAGGATGAGAAGGAGGAGGAGGAGGAGGAGGAGGAGGAGGAGGAGGACAGGTCAGGTCAGGTCAGGACAGGACAGGACAGGACAGGACATCCGCATGAGGGGGTCAAAATCGAGACGCCCGCAGTGGAGCTGCGAGGTGCGATTTGCAAAATCCCCTGCGAGAGTGAAGTTTGCCGCAGACCCGGACTTCTCATGGGGCCGGCACAGGGCGTAGCCACGATGTTTTAAAACGGCGAGGGGCGAGCTCCGAGGAGGCCCCGTAAGACAAGCTCGCTACCTTGCGAGTGCGAGTCCCTACGGGTCAGTGCGGGGGGAGCGGTTGATGGCCCTCTCGCGTGCCCATTCCATGGGGAACGCGCTGGGCGAGCAGGGCTCCCAAGCAGGGGGAGGAAGACGACACGACCTCACGACGCAGGGAAGAGAGGAGGAGCGAGGGAATGCAGGAGGCCCCTTTCGGGCCAAACTGATGCTGGGGGGCCGAAATCATATTATACTCAAATCCTGCTGGGCCCACGTTTCGATCAGAGTCCATCCCTCTCTAGACTCACTTCGTTTCCCGGACGTGTTGGTCGATGGAGGACGAGGAGGAGGAGGAGGAGGAGGAGGAGGAAGAGGAGGAACCCCCCCTGTGGGGGTCCACGTCGACCTGTCCGCGCCCGAGGGCCGGGACTTTGGTATTTGCGGCGGGTGGCGTGGGACGACCGGGGCCGACGTCGCGCGGCAACGTTTGCCAGCGACGGGGGTCGACTTGGGGACCGTCGGCGGGGGTGGCGCCGCCCCCACGCTTCTCATCTAAAGCGGTTGTTGGAAGTCCTCTTCGGTTCTCGGCGATCCGTCAGCGATGCATCGCCGATTCAGGCTCGATGCTCACCCATCTGAGTTGGTCCCGCCCTATCGCTCCCTGTCGCAAGGGGGACCTGTAGAGGGTCGAATTCTTGGGACGCCTATCGCCAAACGCGGAGCAGGGGTGGACTTGCTCAGGGCGGCGGGGGAGCATTGCCCTGCAGTCGGTGATACACTGCTGATGGATCGGGCAGAGGTCGGCGAGGTGGTCAGTCGACGTCCCCCGACGATCATCTCGGCAGCGACGCGAGTGCGGGTCGGCCTCCCGGGGGGCCGCTGGCGGGGAAATCAAAAAAAGGTACCGATACCGCCACTCCCCGAACCTCTCCCGGGGTGCGCCCTGACCAGGATGTCGAGGCGGCTCAAACGTTGGCGACGAGGGAGGGCCTCACAGGAGGCCGAAAATGAGGGAAGACGGCCGAAGGGTAGCAGTATGGGCGCCCTTTTTCAGGGCGACGAGATCTACACAGATCCACAGCTCCTGGCCAGGCCCGCCCTGAACCCTGGAGCTGTGTATACGCCCTCCCCCTGGCCAAGCCAGGAGGGCGCATACACAGCCCCTGGGCCCGGGATGGGCGTGGCCGGGAGCAGTGGAACGGTATAGAACTCGTCGCTCTACGTTTAGGTCGGGCATGTCCCCCTAACAGGCGGAGTTTCGGCGAAACTTTTAAAAGCAAGAAGTTGCCCCCAAATCTTCGAATAAATGCTCAAACAATCGTCCCTGGAGCAAGCTGTACTATTTTTGGATATTCCTCCTGTAGAGGGACACGCCCGACTCGACCCAGGGCTCCCAGCTTTGCTCTTCGCGCTGCGCGAAAGCGCGAAGAGCTTCGCGCCCTCGCGCCGCCTCCCCGGGGAGAAGAGGAGGACGCGGAGGCATCGGAGCCGAACCGCGCAGCGCGGAGCGCGAGCAGCCTCGCGCCCTCGAGGGCGCCACTGGCTTAACCCCGGGGATGGACAGACCCCCCTTTAGTAAAACGTGGTTTAGTGAAAACGACCTGAGGCCCAAACCTGGCGGGCACAAGCCTGGAAAATAACGGCCACGGCGCACGTTCGAGAACCGAAAACGGACAATTCACTAATCGACGTGTCACTGTTGGGGGTTCTGTCCACCCCCGATAACCCCATCTTTCTCTCCCCCGAGCCGGGGGCCCCCTCGGGGCCCCCCCTGCGGGGCTCCCTCGGGCCAGCTTGGGGCTCTCGGGGAGCCGCCCTCCGGCGGCGACGGCGAGGGCGAACAGCCCAGGGGGGAGCAGTCCACGCGTCCAGGGGCGCCGGTGATCCGTGTCTTCGACGAGGTTCCCGGGCGAATGCGCGCACAGTGCGGGCGCGGCCGCAGGGAACCCTCGCAAGAGAGCCAGCCCTGAGAACCCGTGCGCGAGGTGCACCCGAGGGGAAGCCCGGAGCACCCTGGAGCGCAGCAGCTCCTCCCACGGCCGCTTGGAGCCACCGCGCAGCGCGAGGAGCGAGGAAACCCTGGGCACCCTGACGAAAAGCAGGTGGTTTCCTGCTGCGCGCCCCCACTGTGATGCCCGCCCCTGGGCCGCTCGCCCTCCTCGTCGCCGCCGAGAGTCACTCGGAGCGCGCCCAGCTGGCCCACCCCGGAGCTCTCGACGGCCGCCCCCGGCGTCCCACGCTCTCCGCCCCGGGCGCCCCTGCGCTGCCAGGGGGGCCCTCCTGGAGGGGAACGAGGAGAGGCGGCACCAACCCCAGCAGTCGGGGGTGGACAGAACCCCCAACAGTGACACGTCAATTAGTGAATTGTCCGTTTTCGGTTTTCGAGAGGGCGCCGTGGCCGTTATTTTCCAGGCTTGTGCCCGCCAGGTTTGGGCCTCAGGTCGTTTTCACTAAACCACGTTTTGCTAAAGGGGGGTCTGTCCATCCCCGAAGCAGGTGCGAGGAGGTGCGCGGAGGCAAGGGGGAGTCTCCCTGGTGGTGTGGCCCCCCCCTCTCGCTCGGGACGTCCCCGGCATCCGGCTCGGGGAGGCCTCGTGGGCCTCCTGGCTGGAGGTGGGCCCCCTGGTGGTGTTGGCATCGCTTCTCCTCCCTCCGACCTGGAGCCCGACTCCGGAGGGCCGACTCTGGAGCCCCTCGAGACGAAGCCAAGACGACGAGGAGAAAAGTCGTTCGGGAACGCTCTGGAACGGATTCGTCCTCGTCCTAGCCGCGCCCAGTCTTCGGTAATCTTGGCAGCCTGGACTTCTCCGCCCCCACCCTGTGGCTGGGTCGGAGGCCAGCTGGAATGCCTCTGCTCCGTCCCTCGGGTCCCTTCCGAGCACCTCGAAGGCCGAC
>CAUYUJ010003746.1:10000-37910 GCA_963575745.1 Prorocentrum cordatum
ATCTCAGTATCGATCTCACTTTTTGAGACACCACGGGACACCTTCGGACACCTCGGGGCACCACCTCGATCTCACTGTCGATCTCAGTATCGATCTCACTATCGATCTCACTCAACGGGACACACCACGGGACACCGCGGGACACCGCGAGCCACCGCCAGACGGACGGACGCACGGGCGGGCAGGGGAGAATCATTTGTCTTGACTTTGCCCTAGCAACGGCGGACACCACGGGGCACCACGGGACATCGCGGGACACCGCGGGACACCGCGAGCCACCGCCGGACGGGCGGCAGGGAGAGAATCATTTGTCTTGACTTCGCCCTAGCAACGGCGGACACCACGGGGCACCATGGGAAACCGCGGGACACCGCGGGACACCGGTGGCCACCGCCGGACGGGCTCGAGGAGGAGAATCATTTGTCTTGACTTCGCCCTAGCAACGGCGGACACCACGGGACACCACGGGACACCGCGGGACACCGGTGGCCACCGCCGGGCGGGCGGAGGAGAATCATTTGTCTTGACTTCGCCCTAGCAACGGCGGGTTCATTCCTCTCGCGCGCCTACGCAGCTTCGCCTCGCCCGCACGCACGACACGAACGAAACGAACGAATTCCCGGTTGAGCGTCTCCGTTGCACTGCGATTTCACCCCCCAACCTCCGACTAGATGTTCTCCTTGGAGGCGCGCGTTCGACCCGAACACGCAGTATACCCATCTTGTAGTGGATCGTTTCCCGAGCAGTGTGGCCAGAAAGAACCCGCCACGACGCATATACCTATACGACCACCCTTCGGGTGACAAGGAGGGGGGGGGGGGGAGAGGGGGGGGAATCAACATCTGACTCAATCGATCTCACTATCGATCTCTTTCACCGGGACACCACGGGACACCACGGGACACTTGTCGATCCCACTATCGATCTCACTATCGATCTCACTCGACGGGGCACCACGGGACACCACGGGCCACCACTGGGACACCACGGGATACCGCGGGCCACCTGTCGATCTCACTATCGGTCTCACTATCGATCTCACTCAACGGGACACCATAGGACACCACGGGACACCACTGGACACCAATGGACACCTCGGGACACCACATCGATCTCACTATCGATCTCACTATCGATCTCACTCTACGGGACACCATGAAACACCACGGGACACCACATCGAGCCTGTCGATCTCACTATCGATCTCACTATCGATCTCACTTTTTGGGACACCACGGGACACCACGAGACGCCTCGGGGCACCACATCGAGCACAATATCGATCTCACTATCGACCTCATTATCGATCCAACTCAACAGGACGCCATCGGACACCACGGGACACCACGCGACACCTGTCGATCTCACCATCGATCTCACTATCGATCTTATTTTTTGGGACACCACGGGACACCACGGGACACCTCGGGGCACCACATCGATCTCAGTATCGATCTCACTATCGGTCTCACTATCGATCTCACTGTCGATCTCACTCCATGGGACACCACGGCCGGACACCGCGAGCCACCGCCGAACGGACGGGCGGCAGGGGGGAGAATCATTTGTCTTGACTTCGCCCTAGCAACGGCAGACACCACGGGACACCACGGAAGACCGCGGGACACCGGTGGCCACCGCCGGACGGACGGACGGACGGAGGAGAATAATTTATCTTGACTTCGCCCTAGCAACGGCGGACACCACGGGACACCACTGGACACCGCGGGACACCGCGAGCCACCGCCGGGAAGGGCGGGCGCAGGAGAATCATTTATCTTGACTTCGCCCTAGCAACGGCGGGTTCCTTCCTCTCGCGCGCACGCAGCGTCGCCCCCCCGCACGCACGACACGAGCGAAACGGAACGATTTCCCGGTAGGGGGTCTCCGTTCCACTGCGATCTCACCCCCCAAGCTCTGGCTAGATGTTCTCCTTGGAGGCGCGCGTCCGACCCGAACACGTAGTATGATTACCCATCTTGTAGTGGATCGTTCCCCGAGCAGCGCGGCCAGAAAGAACCCGCCACGACGCATATACCTATACGACCACCCTTCAGCTCTACAAGCTGGGGGGGACGGGAAAAAAGGCCCCCCCCCCAATCGGGAGCGGCCAAGAGGGGGGTGTCCAAGAGGGGGGGGTGCAAATCATGACCGGCGGCAGGTGCGCGACCCAGCGGGGGGGCCAGGGACGCAATGAAACAAGAAGAGGCGCCATGAAATCTGGGGAAAAATCGTGGCCCCCGCCATGATATCCACCCCCCCCTAGTCATCACCCCCCTCTTTTCCGCCCCCGACCCCACAAAAAAAACCGGACCCCCGGGGATTCCGTGGCCCATGATGGGCCTGTTTTCCACCACCACCACCATAAGCTGGAGGGGGGAAGGAGGTAGAGGACGAGGAGGAGGACGAGGAGGAGAAGGAGGTGGTGGAGGAGGACGACCCCCTCCCCCTCCAACTTATGGTGGTGGTGGTGGAAACCAGGGCCATCAGCCCAGGGGCCCCCTGGACGCCCCTTCCGGAGGCCCCCCCGGGCTCATCGCGGGGCTCCCGGGGCTCCCCGGCTGGGCCCACGGGCAACGCGGGCCCCGTGGGGGTCCGGAGGGGGGCCGAAGGGCCCCCCGGATGGCCCCCGGGAGGCCCCCACACACCCACCAGGCGCCCGAAGACGACCCAACAGAAGACCCCCCAGAGGCGTTCGAAACGCAGACAGGCATTGATGCTCCAAGGTTTTTGAAAGATTCTCAGTCTTCTGGGCGTCCGAGACCGCCCGGGAGGACCGAACATCCCTCCTGAACTATGCGAAAAGGGCTTCCAGGTAACCCAAGAGAACCCCAAGACGGCACAACAGGGTGCCAAGATGGCCCGAAGAGAGCCTCATGACGGCCCAAGATGGCCCTAATGTGCCCCCCGACGCATTCCAAATCGTGACCTGGTCGTTCGGGGAGACAACGGTTGAAAGCAGGGTGGCCCAAGGAAGCCCCCAGAGGCCCCGAGAAGGCGCCCAGGAGGCCTCCAGACGGCCCCAAGGAGACTGCACGCACACAAACTTGGACACCATGGATTGCACCGCATGGTTTGCACCGCATCGCCTGAACCTCATAGATTGCAGAAACATCAGCCAGAATGCCTGTGGCACACTGGAGCAATTTAGAACTCTCGCTGGTTCTCTTGTCTCCGGTTGGGTCCTGTAGGTCCCAACCATCCGGTGGCGTTGTGCCCTCGTTTTGAAGAGACAGCGCCCCGCGTCTCCTTCCTCCCCTCCAGCTGCAATCCTCCCTTCTCACATCCTTGCCTCGGCCTTTAGCATGTCCTCATCGTCATCAGCAGCAGCAACACCACCATCACCACCATCATCCGTTGAATCATCATCATCATCATCATCATCATCATCATCATCATCATCATCATCATCATCATCATCATCATCATCATCATCATCATCATCATCATCATCATCATCATCATCATCATCATCATCATCATCATCATCATCATCATCATCATCATCATCCTCATCTCCTCATCTCCATCATCATCATCATCATCATCAGCATCAGCATCATCATCATCATCATCATCATCACCATCATCATCATCATCATCATCATCATCATCATCATCATCATCATCATCATCATCATCATCATCATCATCATCATCATCATCATCATCATCTTCATCATCTTCATCACCACCTCCAAAACCATCAGAATCATCATCGTCATCGTCATCGTCATCATCATCATCATCATCATCATCATCATCATCATCATCATCATCATCATCATCATCATCATCGACCCATGGCCCCGCAGGAAGCTCCACCGAAGGCCGCAGCTGCAATGTTCGCATGGCGCCAGCGCACCCATTTCAGCACACCCCTCCACGAGCTTCGTGGCCCCGTCGGGAGCTCCGCCGAAGGCCCCCGCGGCAAGCTTCGATGGCGCGACCGCACTCATGTCGGCACGCCCCTCACTCGCTTCGTGGCCCCACGCGGAGTCCCAACGAATGCCCCAGTGGCAGGGCTTCCTGGCCCCACAGGGAGCCCCACCGAAGGCTGCCCATCACATGCTTCGGGGCTCCGTAGGGAACTCCGCGGAAAGCCCCGGCGGCAGGCTTCGCATGCCGTCATCGCACCCATTTCGGCACATCCCTCACACGTTTCGTGGCTCCACGAGGAACTGTCCCTCACACGCACTGGTTGCAAAATCTGCGTGCAAACTTCCCCCTAGGGAGGGCCGCAATGTCTCAAGCTCTGCGGGCTCAATTCGGCGGACCCCCTGCTAGCCCTCGCCGTATCAGGCTTCGAGAGAAATTATGAGATGAAGGTGAAATGGAGGATGTTGAGAAGCATGCGTAAAGACATGCTAAGAACGGTCTCGCACAATTCGCCGGCCGATTGTATCAATTCTCCCGGGGACACATCCAGATACTAGTAAAACGTATCCCTGGGGCCAGGCCCATGCGCGTGAAAGCTCCTGGGGCATGTAAAAACACGAATGAGATGCGCACTCAGGGCTGCGAACGCCTCGTTTCGGCGCACATCTCAAGCACTTCCTGTCTGACATTGGGACGCGTAAAAATGCGATTGAGCAACGCCTTCGTGGCTAAGGCACGGCCATTTCGGCACGCCCCTCACGCATTTCCTTCTCCACACTCTCATGGAGCACTTGAAAAATACAAGCGATCTGCCTTCCAATGGCCACGCGGGGCTCAATTCTGTACACCCCGGACGCATGTCCTGCCCCAAACTCTACTGGGACACGTGGGAATACAGGTGCTCTGCGCTCTCCGGCTCCTGGGACATATAGAAAATCAGTGATTTGAGCCTCGAGGCTCCTGAGAGAAAGAAAAATACAAGTGAATTGTCCTTCCACTTTGATGGGAACCTCAAGTCGACACACCCCTCACGCACTTCGTGAAGGTTGGACGCTCAGCTGGCCCCCGAGACGGCTCCTTGGAGTCTCAATTCGGCACACCCCTCACGCACATCGTACCCCATGGACCCCCAAACGGCAGTTTGCTGGCCTCCAAGACCGCCCAATCCCCCACGGGGCGCAAATACGCCCCCAAGAAACATTGCAACGACTGGTCCCGACCCTCTCGAGGCAGTGTCCCCAACACACACGGATTGCAAAATCCGCGTGCCAGCTTGTGTCGTCCGAAACCCGAGTAGAGGCGCAGTCTTAAGCGCACAAAACGTCTCTGGGAGACGCTTGCAAGGACGCTGGAAAGGATGTCTGGGGAGCTTGCACGCTCGAGAAAGGACCTGCGCAGGAGCCCCCAAGGAGCTTCGAAGGAGCTGCGGAAAGGCTTCTGGCACGCGTACTGGAAACGATCGTACTACGCTCGCGGAGCAAGCTGCGACCGGCGCCGGAGAGAGCTCCGCGGCCACCCTGCGCTGGCGGCTTCTCGTCTGCAGCCCACTCAGCTCTTAGAGAGCCATGGGGGAACGTCACCCTGGAGGCCCACCGTGACTCCCGCTCTGCGGGCTCCATCAAGAGATACCCGTACCGTCAGGTCGGGCCTGCCCCCCTTCAGGGGGATTTTGTGTGACAAATAAAAGATACCCCACAAAATGCCCCCCAAATGCTCAAAGATAGTCCGAATATCGTGTCCAGCGTGCTTTGTTGGATGTGTTCGAATATTCCTCCTGTAGAGGGACACGCCCGACTTGACCGTGCCGCCACTCCACGGGGCTCTCCTGGAGCGCGGTCTGGCCAGGACCTCGGGGCGAACATCCAGCCGTGGTGGCGAGGCACGGGCCCAGATGCCAGAGCTCCGACGACATGGCCTTCCTCCACTCCGGCCTCCGGTCCGCTGTCGGGCACAAGGGCCATCGAAAACAGGGGCTCCCAACTTCGCGCTCTCGCGCTGCGCGAAGCGCGAAGAACCTCGCGCTCTCGCGCCGCCTCCCAAGGGAGAAAAAAGAGGATGAGGAGGAATCGGAGCCGAACCGCGAAACGCGAAGCGCGAATAACCTCGCGCCCTCGAGGGCGCCTTTGGTCGTCGGGCACTAGGGCCATCGAAAAGGAATCTGGGTCGGTTGAACAACGGCCTCCGGGGAGGGGGTCCAGGCCTGTCCAAGGCCACGCCAACGGCGATGTCGATTCACGGCGATGTCGGGAATCCGGTTTTCTTGCGACGCCGAACTCGCGCCGAGCAGATCGTAGGCAAACACAAACAATTCCAACTCCAATACCGAAGAGCCAGACAAAGTGCTCGCGGGCGGCAGAGGGAGCGGGGCTAGCTCGAGCTGCAAACCGACGCCAATCCCCACTTCGGCTGGACAAGGCCAGGGCAGGCGTTCCGTGGGGCCTTGGCCACGTGCGTCTCCGAGGGGTAACGATACAAGGGGCGGGGGGAGGTTGGCTCAGGGAGGGGGGAGAGGGACATTGATCTGGAATCGGCGATGCATCGCCGACAGGCTCTCGACTGCGACGGCACAAGTTCCTGGGACGGCGTGGGCTTTCAAAACCCTACTGGTGATGAATGGGCGAGTGGGGATCGATGCGTTCCCCCTCTGAGCCTTTCCCCCCCGAGCGTTGCCCCTGAGCATCGGGGGAAACCGACCCCGACCTGCAAAGCAACTGCACAACCAAGCTAGCGTGCATTCAGTCTCGCGCGTGAGTATGCGAACGGCTTGGGGGACACATGCGTTCGGAACGTCAGAAGAACCACTCCGCATCATCGTGGGCGAATGAAGCTAGCATGCCCTTTTCATCAACGTAGAACGACAGCGCCTTGCAGATTGCGATGGTCTTGTCGTGGGCGTATCCAGCCTGCGCCACGCCAGGGAAACCAAATCACGCGTCTTGGCAACAGGCTGATCACGAGCTGGAACCGACATGGCAAACGGGGATCGAGTGTATCCACGTGCGCCGTCAAACAATAGCATTCAACGCTGGGTCGGTCACCCATCATGGCCAACACCGGCTTCTTGCGTCAACGCTCAATTGTCGGCGCAAACATGTCCACCTCGACCTGAAACTTTCGGAAACACACCAACTGAACCCTGACTTCATCACGCCATGAATAAAAACACCCCAACAACTGGCACGACAATTGCGGAGGCTCGGACACATTTGAAACTGGTCGGGTGGCCTAACCAGATGCTTCGCCTAAGGCGAAGCATGCGTTTAACCCTTTTGTACCGTACCAACGATTGTCCCAGAAGTACGAATGAGCCGCGGGAGCGGCGATACATCTCAAGCGAAAGGGATGCTGTATTTTTGGTCTCGACGTATGGCAGTGCGCCTCAGAGAAGCACAGCCAAATAGGTGGCTGGTCACTGGACCGAAATGGCCGCGGACAATCGTTCGATACATCTCGCCTTTTTCCCAGCCTGCTTTAGAATAGGGGTGGGAGAAGACGAAGCGCGAGTCCGCTACAGGCCATACTCAGCAAAACAGCTATAGCACACAAAGCAGGCAGCAGCAGGCGGCCTCAACCTACGCAGGTTGACCCGCAGGTAACTTCCCTCGCAGGCAAGTTACCTCGCAGGCATGTTACCCCGCAGGTTACTACTCCTCAGGCGGCTCAGATGGTCTCGTCTGGCCAGCCCTGTAGCGAGTGTGTCGTTTCAGGTCGTGCGTGAAGGCTTACACTCCTCCCATGACTTGTAAGAGCATGTCTCCGTCGATGCTCTCTCTTTGGTGTGTCCATCCGCGGTCATATCGCGAGTGTAACACCACTGCGCACAGTGCGCGATACCTCTCTCCACCACTTGCCGTATCAGACTGATGCGACCCAAGAAGTGTGCACTCAGTCGGCTTCTTCAGGACTTGACTTGACAAGAACTTGAAGACGGATTCTGCAACAATGGTCAAAGTGACCTTAATGCTCAGGCCGCCCATCTCAAGTATATCCTTCAAGGAGTGGGCGCCGGCGGCCCTGCGTGGAGTTTGTGCAGATTGACCATCGGGGGATACCAGTCCTCCAAGTTGCGGGTTGCTGCCAGTGCTTCCGCCGCTGAGTAGCTCGAGCGGACTTGCGAGCGATGAGACTTACAATGCGCGTCGACAAGATGGACGACGAGCTTGCCAGCATGCGTGCGTCCACGCCTCAGCAGGTTTGCCCCGCGCATACCATGGCCTGCGACTTCGTCGTCGGCGTCGCTGTTCAGGCGGCGGCAGCCGGAGTCGCTAAGCAGATCTACCTCGCCCATTGGCGTCGTCGGTTGGTAAACATTCTTCTTAGGGCAGGCCTGCAACTTTCTGGCGATCGCGCCAAGTCGTCGCACTTGCATATTGGTCGGTTCTTGGACGCGCTGTAGCGATGCAGCACATGCCATTAACCGCACTTGCGTGATAAGGGCGTAAGCCAGCGCGCCTCTGAGGCAGACGAACAGATCAGCTACCATCTTCGATGCTCAAGCCTCAGCATCTGCGCCCGTGAACTCGCGATGTTGGATCCGACGGGGCCGCCCTGTGTGTTCGTCCTGGTCAAGAGCAACATTGCCGTCGCTGTCCTCAGCATATCTCACGGCACACTCGATATGTGTGTTTGTTGAATTTAGATTTCCCATTTGAATCCCCAACGCACTTGACGCACTTGTCGATGGTGTCCTCGGCACAGGCCATGATTACATCATCGACGTGACCGGCAGTAAGAAGGACAGGGCTCTCCTCGAACCCCTCGTCGTGAGACGCGGGTCTGAGTCAAAAGCCTCTCGTGGTCTTGCAGAGCTTCAGCGAGGAAGCTCTTGGTGCATCTTTGGTGCCGACGCCTGGTTCAAGGAACTGCAAACAGTGTCTCGACTCATCGTGGCGCCCGAATCCCGGGGGAGATCTGAGCGCAGTTGCCGAACCAGGTGGCCACGCAAAGCGCGCCGCGCGTTCCTTGTTCACCCGTTGCGGCAGCGAGCTCTTGATAAGAAAGTCTTCCAAGACAGCCATGTTTATGTCAAGGGAAGCAATGATCCACTGCCTCCTGCGCGCTGCCGCGCTGGCGAGCAATCGCCGGCTCCGCTGCCGCCCCGCCCCCGCGGAAAAAAAAAACCTTTCTACGTCGAAGGCTTCGAAGTCCATGAAACCCCGAAGAACCAAGCGCAATCCGATGGCGCGTTCCATCTCGCCCTTTTCGGTATTGGCGAGATCCCATGCATATTCGCATCTCGATGTCATGATGTCTGCCGCCTCGGATATCATTATATATATATATAGTGTAACGCTTGTTTCCAAACCATGTCTTGAGTTCAGTGTATAGGCCCTTCGATCTCTTGACTGGAATCGCCTCAATATCTGCCTTCGTGAAAAGATCGCCCCCCTTGGCGGCTGCAGCTCGTTGAGCTGCAGCGGCCACATGCACTCGCAGAGTGGTGACAAGGTCGAAGTCCAACATTATATGTTGTTGTTCGGGCAGACTACCTTTTACATCTCTCCCGTACAGCACACTTCTACGTGTCGTCCATGCTCGCCAGAGTCCAACCCGCAGTTGTAATCCTCGCCCGTGGAACACAATGGGACATGCTATGTCTCGTTTGCGCACACGCCCCGCGGGTTACCCCGCGCCGGCAGGTGCTCCCGCTATTCTTCAGCAACTGTGACCAGCGCGCTGTTATCAGAAATCATATGTCTGGGTGCAATATATAAAGCTCTTGTATTGAAGTTGCCTCCTGTAGTTCCCTTTCGTCTTGTAGTTCTGTATACCACACTTCCATCATGTGTGCCTCGAGGTCCGCCTCTGATTCCTCGCAGATTGTGGAAAGCCTGCCGCCATCCTGTGGTGCTTCGGCTTCTGGGGCATCCCTGGCATCACTGCCTTGTGCTGGCGCGTGCGCCAATTCTTCGAACTTCGACACATCTGGGTCGAAGCCCGCTTGAGGTTCGGTGGACTCCAGGCGCTGGGTGATTCTAGAGTGTGCTGATCCAGTTATGTCTTGAATGTTCACGGCAGTGCCGTCAGCCTCGAAATATTGGAAGCCGGGGTTCACGTCGCAGTCATAGTGCACCAGCGTACAACTGTCAGCATACGTTACCGGAGGTAGCTTATGAATGCCCCCAGCAAACCAAGCAGAAACCATGTTTTCAATGCGGAAGAAGCTCCTAATGACGCACAGAAGAAATGAATGTACCCGTGGAGATTTTCGGCTCGCGCTCGTCATCTGGAGCACTCCATTTTTGGTCGGGAGGTATCCGAAGGTCATAGCAGGTCGCCCCGCAGGTAGACTGGCCATAGATGCTAAAGCAGTCCGTAATGCTGCGTTGTGCGAGAGAATCTCTCGAGCGATCAAAGCCTCAATGCACAGCGATGGTCGTGCGTCCGCGTCTGGACCTGTACGTCGCGATTTCCCAACTCTTACGATAACTTGACCCCTGTCAGGATCGTTCCGCATGACCGGAAAGGGTCAAGTCCAGCCACCCCGGTCGTCATTCGTGGTTATGGGGCGATGATAGTCAAACAGATCTCCTTCGTTGTAATAATGCTGACCAGTGATGGTCGTCTTGGTCCGTAAAGCGCGGCTTGTCTTTGCTATTGCAATGGCTTGCGCAATAGCCTCAATGCTCACCCGTCGGAAAGGCCTGTCCTCGAATATGATCGGATGTCTCCGTCTGCTGTTCGTGATCTAGAAGAGGCAGGTCAGTTAGCATTGCAGGTTGTCGGCCAAACAGTGCGTTGCATGGACATACCTCGTTGAGGAAGGTAGACGCCTTGGCGGCAAACAGAGCCTCAAGCAATAGTCGAGCGAGCACAATTGGTATGTCTAACCGATTGAGTTCAGCCTCCGTAGCGCGAAGTAGGTGTCGTAGCATGCCACTTCTGGCTTCAATAGTGGCAGCGCGTTGTCCACGCGAACGTAGCCTTAGCTCAGCGCACTTTGCCTCGCAGACTGCCTTTGCGGCGTTCTTATTGAGGGCACCTTCTCCGTCAGAGTATAATACTTGGCAGGCCCGAATTGCATCCAGCACTGGTAATGCGCATCTACGATGCTGGTCACAGTTTTGTCTGGTATCTCGATCCAGCGAAGCACCGAATGCAACAATCGACGATGCGTAATACATGATGCTCCTGTTTGTAGAACATTAGGTCGCTTTCGACTTGATCATTAAACTTGCCAGGTAGCATGGTAGACGGCATTGTAGTATGCCCCAAGCTTGTCCCAAGCCCTGCGCCCCCGGCATGTGTAGCAGACGCCTTTTTTTTATCAGGTTTCGCCCAACGCTATCCAGACCAGCCTCGGCCAAGACGAGTCTCATCTCAGGCTCCTCGGAGTGGAACCATCGCAGATGTAGTTGTCGCAACTCGCGTGTTACCACGCTTGGGTAAGGATGCGCATGCTCTGCAAACTGATCTGCACGTCAAACCTTGATCAGTCTGGAACCCTTGGACGAGCAGCAAGGCCACCCGCACGTGGCGGTGGAGGTGGATCACCTCCCTGTTGTCGCCCTTGTCTGGCCAATATTTGTAGTAGTCGTATGTGGTCGCCCAGGTTGCCCCGCTGTCGGCTCAGCAGCACGCCTGCCAACTGTAATGTCGTGGCTGCTGGCGCCTGCAGTCGGTCCGGCTCTAAAGCCAGGCTTCGGAGCTCGTAGCCGCGCGACTTGTTTGGCGGCTGGTGCCTCGGATGCAGGCGCCGCCGCAGGTGGTGGCGCGTCGGAAGCAGATGCCGCCGCAGCTGGTGGGGCTGCCGATTCAGCAGGGGCTGGAGGCCCCTGTCCGCGGTTGACAGCCAGCATCCACGGTTTGGCAAACTTACATTTGCCAGGTGTAAGTGAGTTGCCAGGCTTAGCCTTTTGTGTTTCAATCCTTGCTGTAGTTTGGACAATCCCAATAATAATCCTCTTTGTCGTACCACCTACAATGTTTGGGGTTTCTGTTGTGTGCTGGGGAGTGCATGTTAACGTTGTCAGCACATGCAGGACATCCCCATCCTCCTGATGGCGGTTGCACGATACGTCCGTCGGGGCGTCGAAAGATCGCGGGGTCACCCAAATCGAATCCGCGTGCGTTTGTGACAAGAAGAGATGACGCATGAGGGTGGTCGCGAAAAGGGATCACGGTTGACCGCCAACATGTCATGTGCAACCTGAACTGATTCAACGAAGAGGGATTGCACCTTCGGAGCGCACTGCTGCCTTGGCCAATTTCTTGCTGCAGACCGAGGCATGTTGATGATGGCCAGTGCACCGCTTGTTGTCAAAGGATGTCAGTCGTGAGCGGTGGTTGGCAATTGCTTACGTAGGTTTACGCGTTATTACACCATGGGAGTCTCGAATGCCCGTGGTGCAGTGATCTATGCTGACCTTGCGAGTGCCCTCGCGCTTAGCTAGTGCCGTACATGGCGGTATTTCATCCACCCAAGTACCCACTGGTTTGTTCCCGTAGGTAGATCCGTCGGAGATCGCCCTGACGCACGGCGACCCTTCCACCGAACTTGATGTGTAGAAGGTCTTCCCTGTGATGTTCATACCACGCGTCGTAGTTGACCCTGGCATTGAAGCAGGAGAGTCGTCCAGTTGAACTGCAGTTAAGTAGCAGGATTACATACAATCTTCGTTAAACATACATCCAAATAATGCATTACTGCATCCTAGACTTCCTTGTTGCCAAGGTCAACGTAAGAACGCTTGTCGAGGTTACCCCCTGTGAATCAACCTCGGCGGAATGCCAATTGTGAAATTCCCCCGTTACCTCCGCATAATTCCAGCACGTGTACCTCGCTGTTTCGTCCTTACCACAAGGTTGGGATTATGGAAAACACATCAGTATGCGCGTCCGCAGGTAACGCCGCTGGCAGTGCCATGATGATTTCCTCATCTTCACCACGGTCAGAATCAAAAAGGACCGCGTAGTATACTCCACATACAAAGCCCTTCAGGCCCCCGCCGCAATCGCCACTGCCGTCTTCGACCTGTTTGGGTATGTTGCGTGGTTTAATGCCGGCTTATGTGTTAGCTTTCTGCTATTCTTTCAGTTTTACCCGGGCAATAGGTAGCACTGCTTGCCGTTGCTCATTGTCGGGTGTGGTTAGTGTCGGAAAGTTTGGAATAGGGGGTAGCGCGCGCTCAATCGAGGGGGAAAGAAGACAATCGTCATCGACGGTCGCAACTCGCCTTGGGCGGCGCCCCTGCCCCTCATTGCCGAGCAAAGCCGGGGCCGGAGGCCCCCAGCACAGTCGAGTACGGATGTTAGTCACTCCACTCGGCAATGGAGCTATCCAGTTGCATCCGATAGGTTGATCCTGGACCTTGATATCCTGCATTGTAGCATTGTCGTCAAAGTTCGTCGTCACCCGGCGTGTCACATGGCCCCATTGAGGGCCATGCTTAAGAGACTGGACGTAAGCCTGTGCTCCTTTATGCTGAGATGTACAGCACTTGTACCATGTCTCTGCGTCCTATGTGTATATACGCGGTCAATCAGTGGTGCAGTCATGATAGCGATTGTTCTGTTCGCCATTCCACCCCCCCCGCAACTCGGCGCGTGCATTTCGAAAGGTTAACAGGAATGCGCGAAAATGTTGCTGCCACCTGTAAATACCAAGAGATCGGCAAACGACTCGAAACCCTCGGCGCGCAACACATCCGCGAGTCCCACAGCGCCACAGAACCCTCAGCGCCGAACGCAGTCGCGCGTCGTCAAGGCTTGTAAATCGCCCCGAAACCCTCGGCGCCGAGCCCATCCACGAGCCCCACGGGGCCTCGCAGTGCCACGAAAACCTCGGCGCCGAACGCATTCGCGCGTTTCAAAGGGCTTCACAATGGCCGGAAACCCTTGGCGCCGAGCACATCCGCGTGACTCGGGTGGCCTCACAGTGCCACCCTCAGCTCCGAACGCATTCGCGCGTTTCATTCAAAGGGTCTCACAATGCCCCGAAACCCCCGGCGCCGAGCCCACCCGCAAGACCCACATGGCCTCGCAGCGCCACTAAGCCCTCGCAGCCGAACGCATTCGCGCGTTTCGCAGGGTCTCACAATGCCAGGAGACACTCGGCGCCGAGGGCATGCGCGCGACCCCAAGGGTCTCGCAAAGCCACGGAACCCTTGGCACCGACCACATCCGCGCGACTCACGCGGCCTCAGAGTGCCACGAAGCCCCCGGCGCCGGAAAAAAATATGAAAGCAGATAGTTCCCCACTTTTACGCGAGAGTTATAATCAGGCTACCCTGGGCCCACGGGGCCCCCGCGTGCAATCTACTCGCCCCGCCCAAAGAATGGCGACGCGCGTCCAGACTCGCTCCATTCATGCCACCCATGGTCCGAGACCTCGCTCGGGAAGCAGGGATCACTCCGTCAATCAGCAAGAACAACTTCTGCTGAACATCTCGGGAGTGCGCGTGCTAACCGCGCTTGGGAAGGCATCTTGCCATGGCCGTGGCTGGGGGAAGCCCGCGACTGGCCATGCGGCACTCCTGCCCAGACACGCATCTCCTAAAAAAACAATCAACACATTCTAATAAAAAAAGCTTCTGGCGGGTCGGCGGAATGGCGCGAGCCACTTGAATATCGAGACAAGTTGTGGCCACCGAAGGGGGGGGGCACCATTCTGACGCGAGCGCGCAAGCATGCGAGGACGCCCGCACACGACACACCACCAACCAATCACGCGGGAGTTGGAGCGCCGAATGCATGCAGCGCCGCTGAGCCCCCTGTGACGACGCCGCAAACGTCGACGCGGCCACGTTTCCTCGCGCTGTTCCGGCTAGCTCCGACGAAGGACTCGGCCGACGAGCGAACTATTGGACGCGTTCCAATGCAAGGGGGAGAAAAGAAAGTCAAGCAAGGTGCGCTCGCGTCATAGCTGACGCCCCACCTCTCTCCACCATCCCTCACGATGGCGCTGCTCTCTCTATCCGCGGACGCGCGTCGTAGCGGAGCTGCGGCTCCGACAAGGGCCGCGCCTGGCAGGATCATGGGGTCGAATGTACGCGTGCTGGTGGCGTGCGTAGTGGTGGTGGCGGCGGCGCGTGTATGTGTGTGTGCGTGCGTGTGTGTGTGCGCGCGCGTAGTGGTTGGTGGTGCGCGTGCGCGCGTGCGCGGTGGCATGTGCGCGCGCGTAAATAAGGCGACGCGCTGCAGTGCGACCGCGCGCGATACAACGCGAGGCCATGCACGGCAATGGGGCCGAAACGGCCGCGCGCATTGGACTAAATCTGGACGTCGCTCTTTCGCGCAAGGCATTCAGAACCTCTGCAACCCCAATGGCGACGCTGCGAAGAACGCGGGCCCTCGCGAGCGCGAAATCCATGTCCAAACATGTCTTCTCTGACTGAATAGGGCAGTCGGAGAACAAACAATGAAAACGACATGTTTCGCTTTTCGCATGGAACAGTTTGAAAACACATCGCACCAACGGTAACACACACACACACACACCAGTCACATCCGGCGCTGCACGCACGTCGAGCCGACGTGAGCCAAAAGGTTACCTGAAATTCTGCGCCGCGTGGATCGCGCCTGGGCGGCGGCCCCGTCCGCTCGGCGGCGGCCCCGTCCGCGCTCGAACCGCCTTGCGACTGTCCGACTCCCAAATCTAGCATTATAAGGAATGATAACCGGATGAGTCTCAAAATCTGGACGACTTGGCACACGCTCACACACCAGACGCGTCCGATGGCGGTCGCAAAGCGGTCGCAAACGGTCTCAAAGGGTTTCAAAGTGCCCCGAAACCCTCGGCACCGAACACATCCGCGAGTCTCACATGGTCTCAAAGTGCCACGAAACCCTCAGCGCCGAACGCAGTCGCGCGTCTCAAAGCTTTCAAATCGCCCCGAAACCCTCGGCGCGGAGCACATCCGCGAGCCCCAGTGCCAAACCCCGCAACGCCGAACGCAGTCGCGCGTCTTCAAAGCTTTCAAATCTCCCCGAAACCCTCGGCGCCGAGCCCATCCGCGAGCCCCACGGGGCCTCGCAGTGCCGCGAAACCCCCGGCGCCGAACGCTTTCTCGCGTTTCAAAGGGTCTCACAATGGCCGGAAACCCTTAGCGCCGAGCACATCCGCGCGACCCACGTGGCCTCGCAGTGCCACGGAACCCTCAGCGCCAAACGCATTCGCGCGTTTCAAAAGGCCTCACAATGCCCCGAAACCCTTGGCACCAAGCACATCCGCAAGACCCACATGGCCTCGCAATGCCTCGAAGCCCTCGGAGTCCAACGCATTCGCGCGTTTCACATGGTTTCACAATGCCAGGAGACACTCGGCGCCAAACGCATCCGCGCGACCCCAAGGGCCTCACAATGCCCAAAAACCCCCGGCGCCGAGCACATCCGCGCGACTCACGTGGCCTCAGAGTGCCACGAAAACCCCGGAGCCGGAAAAACAAAAACTGATATTTCCCCCCGCTTTAAAGCACGAGAATACTAATCAGGCTACACTGGACCCACGGGGTCCAAGTGGGGCACTATACTTGCCCCGTCCACAAGATGGCGACGCGTGCCCAGACTCGCTCCACGAATGCCTCTCATGGTCCGAACACTCGTTCGGGAAGCAAGAATCACTCCGTCAATCAGCAAGAGCAAATTCTGCTGAACATCTCGGGAGTATGTGCTAAATGCGCTTGGGAAGGCATCGTGCCATGGCTGTGGCTGGGGAAAGCCTGCGACTGGCCATGCGGCATTCCTGCCCGGACACGTATCGCAGAAAAAAACAACACCAGAACATTGAAAAGCTCCCTGCGGGCCGGCGGAATGGCGCGAACCTCTTGAATATCGAGACAGGTGGCCGCCGAAAGGGGAGAGAGAGCACCATTCTGACGCGAGCGCGCAAGCGTGCGAGGACGCCCGCACGCGACACACCACCAACCAATCACGCGGGAGTTGGAGCGCCGAATGCACACGGCACCGCAGATCCCTCGATGACGACGCCGCAAGCGTCGACATGGCCACGTTTCCTCGCGCTGTTCGGTCTGTTCGGCCCAGCTCCGAAGAAGGACTCGGCCGACGAGCGAGCTCCTGAACGTCTTTCAACGCAAGGGAGAGGGGGGAGGTCAAGCTTGGTGCGATGGCGTCATAGCTGACGTCCTACCTCTCCCTACCACCCCTTGCAATGGCGCAACTGTTTCTCTATCCGCGGACGGGCGCCGTAGCGGAACTGTGGCTCCGACAAGGGCCGCGTCTGGCAGGATCGTGGGGTCGAATGCGCGCGCGGTGGTGGCGTGCGTGGTGGTGGCGGCGGCGTGTGTGCGCGCGCGTTTGCGCGCGTGCGTGTGCGCGCGCGTGGGCAGTGGTTGGCGGCGCGCGCGCGGTGGCATGCGTGCGCGCGAAGAAGAAGGCAACGCGCTGCAGCGCGACTGCGCACGACGCAACGCAAGGCCACGCAAAGCAATGGAGCCGAAGCGGCCGCGCGCATTGCACTAAATATGGACGTCGCGCTTTCGCGCAACGCATTCATGGCGGTGCAACCCCAATGGCGACGCCGCGAAGAACGCGGCCCCCACGCGAGCGCGAAGTCCATTTCCAAATATGTCTCCTGACCGAATAGGGCAGTCGGAAGCAACAACAAAAGGGAAATGGAATGTTTCACTTTTCGCATGGAAGATTTTGCATGCGCATCATATCATAGGCAACTCACACCAGTCACATCTGGCGCTGCTCGCACGTCGAGCCGACGCGGGCCAAAAGGTTGACTGACATTCTGCACCGCTTGGATCGCGCCTGGGCGGCGGCCCTATATGCTCGGCGGCGGCCCCGTCCGCGCTCGAACAGCCTGAAGACTGTCCGACTCATAACTGAATACTATGCAGAATGAGAGCCAGATGGATCTCAAAACCTGCACGATTGGTACAAATTCACTCACAGGACGCGTCCGATGGCGGTCTCAAAGCGGTCTCAAACTATCCCACAGGTTTTCAAAATGACCCGATACCCTCGGCGCCGAGCGCATCTGCGAGTCTCACGCGGCCCCAAAGTGCCCCGAAACCCTCGGCGCCAAACGCAGTCGCGCGCCTCAGAAAATCTCAAATCCCCCCGAAACCCTCGGCGCTGAGCACATCCGCGAGTCTCACAGTGGTCAGCGCCGAACGCAGTCGCGCGTCTTCAAGACTCCCAATTCGCCCCGAAACCCTCGACGCCGAGCCCATCCGCGAGTCTCTCATGGCGTCGCAGCGCCACGAAACCCTCGGCGCCGAACGCATTCGCGAGTTTCGAACGGTCTCACAATGGCCGGAAATCCTCAGCGCCGAGCACATCCGCGTGACTCACGCGGCCTCGCAGTGCCACGAAACCCTCAGCGCCGAACGCATTCGCGCGTTTCAAAGGCTCTCATAATGCCCCGAAGACCTCGGCGCCGAGCACATCCGCAAGACCCGCATGGCCTCGCAGTGCCGCGAAACCCTCGGAGCCGAACGCATTCGCGCGTTTCAAAAAGTCCCACAATGGCCGGAGACACTCGGCTCACAAAGCCACGGGACCCCTGGCGCCGAGCACGTCCGCGCGACTCACGCGGCCACAGAGCGCCACGGAACCCAGGCGCCGGGAAAACACAACAGCTGATAGCACACGAGAATTAGGATCCGGCTACCCTGGGCCCACGGGGCCCAAGCGGGGCGCTCTACTTGCACCGTCCAAAACAAAGAAAAAACGACGCGCGTCCAGACTCGCTCCATTAATACCACTTATGGTCCGAACCCTCGTTCGGGAAGCAGGGATCACTCCGTCAATCAGCAAGAACAAATTATGCAGAACACCTCGGGAGCGCATGCTCGCCGCACTTGGGAAGGCATCTTGCCACGGCCGTGGCCGGGGGAGGCCCGCGACTGGCCACGCGGCATTCCTGCCCAGACACGCATCGCCAACGAACAATCAGGACATTGAAAAAGATTCCTGCCGGCTGGCGGAATGGCGCAAGCCTCTTGACGATCGAAACAAGTTGTGGCCACCGAAAAGGGAGATCACCATTCCGACGCGAGCGCGCAAGCATGCGAGGACGCCCGCACGCAACACACCATCAACCAATCACGCGGGAGTTGGAGCGCCGAATGCACGCGGCGCCGCTGGGCCCCCCTATGAAGACGCCGCAAACAGCGACACGGCCACGGTTCCTCGCGCTTTTCGGGCTGGCCCCGACGAAGGACTCGGCCGACGAGCGAGCTCTTGAACGTCTATCAACGCAAGGGGGGGGGGGGGGGGGAAGTCAAGCCAGGTGCGCCCGCGTCGTAGCTGACGCCCTACCACCCCCCACCACCCCTTAGCAATGATGCTGCTGTCTCTCTATCCGCGGACGCGTGTCGCAGCGCAACTGCGGCTCCAACAAGGGCCGCGTTTGGCGGGATCATGGGGTAGAGTGCATGCGTGCTGGTGGCGTGCGTGGCGGTGGTGGCGGCGGCGCGCGCACGTGTGCGCGCGCGTGCGCGCGCGTGCGCAATGGTTGGCAGCGCGCGCGCGCGATAGCATGCGCGCGCGAAAAAAGAAGGCGACGCGCTGCAGCGCGACCGCGCGCGATGCAACGCAAGGCCGCGCACAACAATGGAGCCGAAAACGGCCGAGCGCATCACGCTAAATCTGGGCGAGCCAGTACCGCTGCAACCGTAATAGCGACGTCGCGACGAACGTGGCCCCCACGCGAGTGCGAGATCCATGCCCAAACATTCTGCTCGGACTGAATAGGGCTGTCGGAGAAAACAAAGATACGACATGTTCCACTGTTCCTATGGAAACTTTTGAGTACGCATCAGCTCAACGGCAACTCACACCAGTCACATCTGGCGCTGCACGCACGTCGAGTCGACGTGGCCCGCAAAGTTGACCGACATTCTGCACCGTTTGGATCGCGCCTGGGCGACGGCCCCGCCCGCTCGGCGACGGCCCCGCCCGCGCTCGAACCGCCCTGAGACTGTCCGACTCCTTCTTTAACATTATACAAAATGAGAGTCGGATGAGACTCTAAATCTGGACGACTTGTCCGGGCGCGTCCGATGGCGGTCTCAAAGCGGTCTCCAACAGTCTCAAAAAGTGTCAGAGTGCCCCGAAACCCTCGGCGCCGAGCACAGTAGCGAGTCTCACATGGTCTCAAAGTGCCATGACACCCTCGGCGCCGAACGCTGTCGCGCGTCTGAAAGGGTTTCAAGTCCCCTCCGGAACCCTCGGCGCGGTGCAAGTCCGCGCGTCTCACAGTGCCACGTAACCCTCAGCGCCGAACGTTGTCGCGCGTCTTCAAAACTTTCAAATCGCCCCGAAACCAACGGCACCGAGCACATCCGCGAGTCTCTCATGGCCTCGCAGCGCCACGAAACCCTCGGCGCCGAACGCATTCGC
Source organism: Prorocentrum cordatum (assembly GCA_963575745.1). Taxonomy (NCBI): domain Eukaryota; class Dinophyceae; order Prorocentrales; family Prorocentraceae; genus Prorocentrum; species Prorocentrum cordatum. The sequence goes on from CAUYUJ010003746.1 coordinate 30,194, forward strand.
GAGTTTCGAAGGGTCTCACAATGGCCGGAAAGCCTCGGCGCCGAGCACACCCGCGCGACTCACGTGGCACCGCAGTGCCACAGAACCCTCGGCGCCGAACGCATTCGCGCGTTTCAATGGGTCCCACAATGGCCCGAAACCTTCGGCGCCGAGCACATCCGCAATACCCCCATGGTCTCGCAGCGACACGAAGCCCTCGGAGCCGAACGCATTCGCGCGTTTCACAAGGTTTCACAATGCCAAGAGACACTCGGCGCCGAACGCATCCGCGCGACTCCAAGGGTCTGACAAAGCCACGGAAACCCTGGCGCCGAGCACACTCGCGCGACTCACGTGGTCTCAGAGTGCCACGAAACCCACTGCGCCAGAAAAAACAAAAAAGCCGATAGTTCCACCCCTTTTAAGTTACGAGAGCTATAATCCAGCTACCCTGGGCCCGCGGGGTACCCGCTTGCAGTCTACTTGCCCCGTCCAAAAATTTGGCGACGCGTGTCCACTCGCTCCATTAATACCACTCATGGTCCGAACCCTCGTTCGGGAAGCAGGGATCACTCCGTCAATCAGCAAGAACAAATTATGCTGAACATTTCGGGGGCATGTGCTAACCACGCTTGGGAAGGCATCGTGCCATGGCTGTGGCCGGGGAAAGCCTGCGACTGGCCACGCGGCATTCCTGCCCAGACACGCATCGCCAAAAAACAATATCAGAACAGTAAAAAGCTTCCTGCGGATCGGCGGAATAACGCGAGCCTCTTGAATATCGAAACAAGTTGTGGCCACCGAAAAGGGAAAGCACCAATCCGACGTGAACGCGCAAGCATGCGAGGACGCCCGCACGCGACGCGCCACCAACCAATTACGCGGGAGTTGGAGCGCCGAGTGCATACAGCGCCGCTGGGCCCCCCTATGACGACGCCGCAAACAGCGCCATGGCCACGGTTCCTCGCGCTGTTCGGTCCAGCTCCGAAGAAGGACTCGGCCGACGAGCGAGCTTTTGAACGTCTTTCAATGCAACGGGGAGGGGGGGGATCAAGCTAGGTGCGCTCGAGTCATAGCTGACGTCCCACCCCTCCCTACCATCCCTTATAATGGCGCTGCTAATTTCTCTGTCCGCGGGCGCGTGTCGAAGCGGAACTGTGGCTCCGACAAGGGCCGCGTCTGGCAGGATCATGGGGTAGAATGTACGTGTGGTGGTGGCGTGCGTGGTGGTGGTGGTGGTGGCGGCGGCGTGTGTACGTGTGCGCGCGTGCGTACGTGCATGTGTGTGTGTGTGTGCGCGCCTGCGTAGTGGTTGGTGGTGCGCGCGCGTGCGTGCGCGGCGGTATGCGGGCGCGCGTAAATAAGGCGGCGCGCTGCAGTGCGACCGCGGACGATGCAGCGCAAGGCCACGCACAGCAGTGGAACCGAAACGGCCGCACGCATGGGACTAAATCTGGGCGTCGCGCTTTCGCGCAAGGCATTCTGTACCACTGCAACCCTAATGGCGACGTCGCGACGAACGTGGCCCCCACGCGAGTGCGAGATCCATGCCCAAACATTCTGCTCGGACTGAATAGGGCTGTCGGAGAAAAACATAGATACGAAATGTTCCGCTGTTCCTATGGAAGCTCTTGAGTACGCATCATCTCAACGGCACCTCACACCAGTCACATCCGGCGCTGCACGCACGTCGAGCCGATGTCGGCCAAAAGGTTGACTAAAATTCTGCACCGCTTGGACCGCGCCTGGGCAACGGCCCCATCTGCTCGGCGACGGCCCCGTCCGCGCTCGAACCGCCTTGAGACTGTCCGACTCCTTATTTAGTATTATACAGAATGAGAGCCGGATGAATCTTAAACTCTGCAAGATTTCGTACACATTCACCCACAAGACGCGTCCGATGGCGGTCTCCGAGCGGTCTCGAACAGCCTCAAAGGGTTTCAAAGTGCCCCGAAACCTTCGGCGCCGAGCACATCCGCGAGTCTCACATGGTCTCAAAGTGCCACGAAGCCCTCGGCGCCGAACGCAGTCGCGCGTCTCAAAGGGTTTCGAATCGCCCCGAAACCCTCGGCGCGGAGCACATCCGCAAGTCTCACAATGCCACAAAAGCCTGAACCATCGGCGGGTTTTTGATCGCTGTCCCAGATCGTTCCGTGACGGCTCTAAGACTCTACGAAGCGGTCCAGAGATGATCCCCCAAAGTTGCTCAGAAAGCCCCACGCTGGCCCCAAGATGGCTTGAGGAGCCCCAGCAAGCACCTAAGACGGCCCTGTGCCCAATTACGTCACGTCATCGCGGCACCGGGTCGGCGGAAGGACGTGCAGCAGATCAATGTCGTGACGGCTGGCGCATTGGTTTCTGACGCCGAGAGGATCGTTCCACCGTGAGCCATCGCGGCATTCCGATAGCGCAGAGAGTTTGATGTCGGCCGACTCTGGGCCACTAACGGGGTTCAACAGGGAACGCCCGCGCTGGGGTCGCCGCTGCGACGAGACGACATGATCCTACCCGCAGAACCACTCCGCCGTGGGCCCAATCAAGCCTGGACGCGGCGCGCAGCGCTGATCCAGTGCGCCGCAAGCGCACCGAGACGCAGGGGCACCTGGCACGGACAAACACTGAGCGCAACACACAAGCACCCAAGGACGGGGCACAGAGTACGAAATCTGATATACTGAAACCGTGCGAGTGCGGCGGGTCCGTGTCGTCATGACTCGAGCGTTGGCTACTGACGCTGCGTGGATCGTTCAACTGTGATAACAGGGATCGCACGACAACGGACGACTTCGGGCCGGGGTCGGCGTTGAGCCTCGAGCACTGGTACCGAGCTTGCCGCCGCGTCACCACGACGCGAACCTGACTGCCATACATGCACGCTCTTGCGGGGGCGCGGAGTGACCTGAAAGCGACCAGAGACGTTTGAACATGGCGGCCCAAGCCATGCCACCCCGTTGCCTGCAAGGCAAGCCCACGCATTTGGAGGCACTCGCAAGGACGGTGCACGCATGATCTCGATGGCAACTGACCTCGTGTGGCATGGCACCGCCGACTGAACCGACAGCTTGCAGTTTGAATCGAGAATGAGCATACTCAGTCGGCACAAGAGAAAGTTCGGAGGTTCGTGCGGATCTCTTGGATCGGCGCTAGACCCCGGCCCATCCCTGGCGCGCGGAGCGCGCCATGGGCGGCGCCAGAGGCGCCACCATGGGGGGGGGGGGGGCAACGCCGACCAGAGAGATTCCCGCGAAGCTCCGAATGTTTACGCTCATGAAACATGCTGTTCTTTCGTCGAGGAAGGAGGGGGAAGGGGGGGGCCAACCGCATCAGGAAGGAGGAGGGCAGGGAAGGCGGATCCACATTCTCATCCAGGAGATCCGCGCGGACCTCCGAAGCTCCTCTTCTGCCAGCTCCTGTCCTGCGAGGGAGGGGCGCGGTCGAGGAGCACGGGCGGCCAACGCGCCAGGGCAGTCCGGCAGCCTCCGAACCTTCGGAGGAGGAGCAGGAGGAGGGGGCAGGAAGAGGAGGCAGGAGGAGAGGAGGAAGAGAAGCAGGAGGAGGGAGGACCAGTGCAAACCCAAGACTCATCAACGATGTTAGAATGAACCCTCCAATCTCCCTCGTCATGGGCCCCTGCAAAGGTTCATCTCCGCGCAGGAAGTGCCCCCGTTGAGAGACAACCGTTGGAAGATCCTAAAGCGTGCCAAAACACCAGTCTCGAAACTTCAACGCCACGAATCAACTCGAGTGTTGCGTCTTGACGATTCCAAATCGTGCCAGAATGCCACTCCTGGGACTACAACACAGCGAATCAACGCAATTGTTGAGCCCTGATATTCCTGAATCGCTCCAGCACATTCTTAGTGATAGCCACGTTTTGAAAAAAAGCCGCCCATACTCCGTGAAGCTGTTGCACTTGCTTCAAGCGAATGCGCGCGGCGCGAAGGCGAGCCACATCTTGAAAACGGCCTGCCCTCAATCCGTGAACCTCTGGCGAATTTCTCGAACGACTGCGCGCAGCGCTAAAGCGAGAACCACATTTTGAAAACAACCCGTTCCCTATCCGTGAAACTCTTGCAAATTCTAAGACGAAGGCGCGCGGTGCAAAGGCGATAACCACATGTTGAAAAACACCCGCCCTCCATCCGTGAAGCTGTTGTCAACATTGGAGCTTCAAAATCAGAAATGGTGAGGATGTCTCAGGCGAAACGCCCGGTCCGTCCTTCTGACTGGCCTCGAAGTGCGACAGGGAAGAATTCTTCGAAAGGACAAGGAATGGAGAGGAGGAGGGAGTAGGATGAGGGAGTGTCCTGGAGTGTCCTGGGCGGCATAGTGTCCGTGGCAAAGGGCACTACGCAACGTACCAAGCGCCAAGCACCATGCGCCGCGCTTGCTCGCGCCGCACTCGGCTGGCGGCAGCCTCTAAGACGGGTGCTGGTGGACCACTGCGGCCAGGAAAGAGACCTCGCCTTACGCGCTGGAAGTTCTCACGACCCTTCCTTGAGCGGGGGGTGCCCGTTTTCATTACTTGCATTGGGCATTGGGTCAACACGAGCCGAAATAGAGTGAGAAAACAAGCCGAGAATGCAAACGATGACTGCAAAGAAGTTGTGCTTCCCCCACCGTGACCACCCCACTGTCCCGAACAATCCCATGATCGAAAATGTCCTCACCTGCCGCATGGCAGGGGCAAGGGTCCCAGCATGCCTCCAGCACCCGAGACGAGCGACATATCCTCGAGCAAAGCGAACATATCCACACAGGACGAGCGTTAATTGGACAGCGCGAGCTCCGAAGGAGGGCAACTTGGAGTGTTCAAGGGCTCCCAACTTCGCGCTTCGCGCTGCGCGAAGCGCAAATAACTTCGCGCTCTCGCGCCGCCTCCCAAGGGAGAAGAGGAGGACGAGGAGGAATCCGAGCCGACCCGCGAAGCGCGAATAACTTCGCGCCCTCGAGGACGCCCTGGCTTGAACGAAGGATTGCAAAAAAACCTGGGATTGAAAAAAAACTGTTTTTTTGCAATCGAAGGTTTGTTTGCAATCCTGGTTTTTTTTGCAATCCTTCGTTCGAGTACTGTGGTTTCACATCGGCCCTTCTTGGGCCTCTCGGCGGAGCAGGGAGCGGAGGCAGGCGAATCCACGGGGGCCCCCGGGCGGCCCGCTGGCGCACCCGAACGCATACGTGGCATCCCAGCGGTCTGCCGGGCGCACGCTGTCCGAGAGCGGCGAGCTGCCAGGGCTCCTCGGGCGGCATCGGACGCGAGAGCGTCAGCAATGTTGCTACCCGACGCGAGGACCCCGCCGGCAGGATTACCTGGAAGGATGGCCCGAGACGCACCTGCATACGACAAACCGAACTGTGCTACTCGACTACTGGCTGCTCTGCAACAGCGCGCTGCACATCCGTGATGCAGCGCTTCACACACCCTCTTGGGAATCCCTTCGGAATGCCGCTACGACCCTTCCGATTGCGAGCAGGGTTCCGCGTGCCTTTCGCCGTGCGGGGCCTGCCCAAGGGAAGACAGCCACTGGCAAGAGCTCTTCCGAGGGCGGGAGGAGGGAAGTTGACGTGGGGAGGGAGGGAGGGAGGGAGGGAGGGAGGGAGCGAGGGAGGCCAGGAGGGAGGATGAAGTAGGGGGAGGGAGGGAGGGGGAGACCAAAAAGGTACCGATACCGCTACTCCCCAGACCTCTCCCGAGGTGCGTTCTGACCAGGATTCCGAGGCGAATCCAGCGGTGGCGACTACGGAGGCCCAGGAAGCCCAGAGAGGGGAAAACGAGGGAAGGGGAGGGGCATGGGTACCTTTTCCTCCTCTGATGGCAGGGAGGGAGAGGGGGAAAAGGAGAAGGAGAAGGAGGAGGAGGAGGAGGAGGAGGAGGAGGAGGAGGAGGAGGAGGAGGAGGAGGAGGAGGAGGGGTGGGGAGGAGGAGGAGGAGGAGGAGGGAGGAGGAGGAGGAGGAGGAGGAGGAGGAGGAGGAGGAGGAGGAGGAGGAGGGAGGAAGGAGGAGGAGGAGGAGGAGGAGGAGGAGGGGAAGAGAAGGAGGAGGAGGAGAGGAGGAGGAGGGGAGGAAGAGGAGGAGGGAGGAGGAGGAGGAGGAGGAGGAGGAGGAGGAGGAGGGGGGAGGAGGAGGAGGAGGGAGGAGGGAGGAGGGAGGAGGGAAGAGGAGAGAGAGAGGAGGGGAAGAAGGAGGAGGAGGGGGAGGCGGCGGAGGAGGAGGAGGAGGAGGAGGGGGAGGAGGAGGAGGAGGAGGAGGAGGAGGAGGAGGAGGAGGAGGAGGAGGAGGAGGAGGAGGAGGAGGAGGAGGAGGGAGGAGGGAGGACATGAGGCTGAGCGCAGTCGTCTGATGCCAAGAGGCTGGCGGCAGGAGAGGAGGGAGGAGGGAGACGGAGGGAGGACGAGGGAGAGGGAGGCTGGAAGGGGGGAGGGGCAGCGATCCCCAAACGACGCCCCCCCCCTGATACTGCACTGGAGAGAGGAGCCGCGCCTCCGACATCTTCGCGACAATGGCCAGGGTCTTCGACAGCTCGCTCAGGGTGAATCTCGCCTCCTCGGGCGGTACGAGCGCGCCCGGAGGCGCGGAGGCTCCCGGCAGACGCGCCGCGCGCCTCGGCGCCACCCCCGCCGTCCTCCTCGGCCCTGGCGGACAGGCTCTAGGCGGGGGGGCCCTCTGGGCACGAGGGGGGCGGAGGGAGGAGAGGGGCAGGGACAAGCTGGGTGCGCTCGCGTCATATCTGACGTCCTGCCCCTCCCTCCCATTCCCTTATCGTGGCGTAGATCTCCTCTCTGCTCGCACAGTCGGATGACGTAGCATGGCATGGCATTATATGGCATAGCATGGTGCTGAAGACTAACGCGCAGCATGACATAGCATGGCGAGGCGACGCCCCAAAGTTGGGGGGGCTTCTGCGGCCCAAAGCAAAAACGATTCGACACCGAATGTGGAATCACTTCCGACGGCTTCTTCGGAAGGCTTTTTGTTGATTTTGGAGCCTATCTGGAAGGACCGAAAACCATGCCGTGGCATGGCGCTGGAAATAATGACGCCACCGCTGCAGCGGGAACATGATTCGGAACAAGCGGAAGCCTTTAAATGAGGCCAGCGCTGCAGCGGGAGCACGATTCGGAACGAGCGGTAGCCCGAAAATGAGGCCAGCGCTTTAGCGAGAGCAACATTTTGAAAAACCATGTTTTAACAAACAAAAACAAAAAAACGAAAACCCAACTCGTGGGAGTCTGGTGTGAAAAAAAAAACACTACGCAGAGGGGGGCCGAACAATCCCGGGACGCCCACCAGGACAAACAAAAACAAAAAAACGAAAACCCAACTCGTGGGAGTCTGGTGTGAAAAAAAAAACACTACGCAGAGGGGGGCCGAACAATCCCGGGACGCCCACCAGGGGAGAGAGGAGAGTAGTATTCATATGGTCTAATTGTGGAGCGAGGGGGGGGGGGTGGGGCACGGAGGCGCGGGAACGGGGGGGGGGGGGGGGAGGGGGCCGAGGGGGGGCGAAGCCGGGGCGGGCGGGCGGAGGTGCGAGGGGCGGCGCGGGGGCGGGGGAGGACGCGGGCGCAGCTGGCGGCGCGCCCAAAGCGGGGAAGGCAGAGGGGGCGGGCGGGTCCGAGCCGCCTCCGAAGCCGCAGACGGTCCCCCGGGAGGCAGCAGGGCTTCTGAGAAGCCCCGCGGCCTCGTGAGGAGGCCTGCCCCTTCTCACTTCCCCCCCCCCCCACCCGTTGCGCCACC
>CAUYUJ010003746.1:38010-62913 GCA_963575745.1 Prorocentrum cordatum
CGAGCGTGCGTGCGTGCGTGCGTGCGTGCGTGGTGCGTGCGTGCGTGCGTGCGTGCGTGCGTGCGTGCGTGCGTGCGTGCGTGCGTGCGTGCGAGCGTGCGTGCGTGCGTGCGTGCGTGCGTGCGTGCGTGCGTGCGTGCGTGCGTGCGTGCGTGCGTGCGTGCGTGCGTGCGTGCGTGCGTGCGTGCGTGCGTGCGTGCGTGCGTGCGTGCGTGCGTGCGTGCGTGCGTGCGTGCGTGCGTGCGTGCGTGTGCGGCCCATAGCAAAAACGATTCGACACCGAATGTGGAATCACTTCCGACGGCTTCTTCGGAAGGCTTTTTGTTGATTTTGGGGCCTATCTGGAAGGACCGAAAACCATGCCGTGGCATGGCGCTGGAAATAATGACGCCACCGCTGCAGCGGGAACATGATTCGGAACAAGCGGAAGCCTTTAAATGAGGCCAGCGCTGCAGCGGGAGCACGATTCGGAACGAGCGGTAGCCCGAAAATGAGGCCAGCGCTTTAGCGAGAGCAACATTTTGAAAAACCATGCTTTAACAAACAAAAACAAAAAAAACGAAAACCCAACTCGTGGGAGTCTGGTGTGAAAAAACACTACGCAGAGGGGGGCCGAACAATCCCGGGACGCCCACCAGGGGAGAGAGGAGAGCAGTGTTCATATGGTCTAACTGTGGAGCCAGGGGGGGGGGGGGGCAGGGAGGAGCCGAAGGGGGGGGGGGGGGCAGCGGGGTGGGAGGGCGGGGCGGGGCGGAGGGGGCAGGGAAGGGCAGGGAGGCGCCAGGGGGGGAGGGGGGCACGGAGGCGCGGGAAAGCGGGGGGGGGGGGGGAGGGGGCCGAGGGGGCCGAGGGGGGGCGAAGCCGGGGCGGGCGGGCGGAGGTGCGAGGGGCGGCGCGGGGGCGGGGGAGGACGCGGGCGCAGCTGGCGGCGCGCCCAAAGCGGGGAAGGCAGAGGGGGCGGGCGGGTCCGAGCCGCCTCCGAAGCCGCAGACGGTCCCCCGGGAGGCAGCAGAGCTTCTGAGAAGCCCCGCGGCCTCGTGAGGAGGCCTGCCCCTTCTCACTTCCCCCCCCCCCCACCCGTTGCGCCACCCTTGCGATTGCGGTGATCCCTGCCATCCCTGCTCGCTTCCCCCCCTCGGCGCGCGGCCAAGAGAGGGGCGTGGGCGAAGGGGAGGGGGAGGAGAGGATCGGGCCGGCCGAAAGAAGGGAGACCCTGCAGGGTCCTGGGGGGCGGCCTGTCAGGGGTCCGAGGTGGGAGCCTGGCCAGCGCTGAGGTGACACCACCATGCGGTCGGCGGTCAGCCCAGGGAGGAAGCGAGGAGGGGGCGGGCCACTTCCAAAGGCTCGGAAGCCCTCCGGCCTTCGGTAGAAGAAAAAACAAACAAACATAAACGTTTGGCGCTCCGCGCGGATCTCTTGGATTCGCGCTGGACCCCCTCCCTGGCGCGCGGAGCGCGCCAGGGGCGGCGCCGGAGGCGCCGCCAGGGGGCCCAGGAGCGGATCTCAGAAGTCCGCGCGGAGCGCCAACCGTATGTCTATATATGTCTATGTGTGTGTGTCTGTTCTTTTTCGATTCTGAGCTACGCCTTCCCCGAAGACACATCCAAGCCGAACTTTGTCATGTACCCTACGCGTCCGCCAGGGATGCAGGGCTGCAGGCAGACAGACGGTCCCCGAAGGCACGGGAGACTTCTCACAGGCTGGAGGGCTTCTGAGGAGCCCCGCCGTCTTCTGAGAAGGCCTCGTCTTGCTCACGTCCCCCCCTCGCTCGCCGCCAGAATTAGATAATCATGGATCATGGACCTCAAGAAATCCATCTCGAGCAGACAGAACATTGCTCGCGCAGGGGCGAGACCCACACTTTTGGATGATGAGAAAATGCCAAGCGGTTATTCCAAACGGGTACGCGACAGATCGTGAGGCGGGAGCTGGAGCAGCGACCCGTAGAAGATCTTTTTGGCGCGAAATCTTCGGCTCTCTATGAGCACAGCACTGCGAAACCCTGTTCGGACATGGCAGTCACCATGATACACGGCAGAATCGTGTCGTGAAGACTTGTGCTTACCAGCCTCGAACGTATCCCTATCCCTAAGATTGACACGCCAAAAGGCGATGACAATCTTAGGGATTCGCCCTCAAAACATAAGGAATCCCTAAGATTGGCATCGTGATGAGGAGATGCCCAGCATAGGGATAGGGATATGTTCCAGGCTGGTAACGTGCGTTGGTTTCTGCCGCCGCGTGGATCTTCGACCTTGAGCGACCCTGGCCTGGCAGTACAGTAGCGCAGACGGTTCGGCAGTGGCCGATGCCAGGGCACCGGCGGCGTTCGACCCTGAACGGTGGCGCTGGAGTCGCCGCCGCGTCGACGCGACACGAACCTACCCACCGTACCTGGCAAGGGTTCCGGGAAGGTCCAGATATGAAGGGGCCTTGGGACACACACATAAATACACACAATTAAAATGATTCCCCATATTTTCCTGTATTTTCTGGGCTTCTGTCTTCCCCCCCACTTCCCATATTTTCCTATATTTTTTGGGGAATCGACGTTGAATTGTGTCTGTGTGTGTTTTTCCCTCCTGAAGACATCCGACGCCGTGATTTGTCCACGAGGTCTGGACCCCTTCCTGGGACCGGCTCTTCACAGCGACCCGTTTGTGGACAGTCCCAGAGCCCAGCGAGGGCCCCTGGAGGCCGAAAACCAGCAAAAGCAAGCGGGTTTGAGCAGCGTCCGGGCGTGCGAAGCCCACGCGCCCCTGTCCTTCTCGCTGGCTCCCACGCGACCCCTGCCGAGCAGCAGCGCGGATCCCGCTACCGCGCGGTCGGCGCGGGAACGTGCGCATCTTCGTCGTCGCCGTCGGCGGCGGCGGCGCTCTGTCCTTCTCCCCCTGAGCCGACTTGAGGATGGAGAGGCTCTCCGACGTGCGCAGCGCCTTCTTGATGACGTCCCCCTCCTCCGCGAAGAACGCCGGAGGGGTCGGGATCGAAGGGTCGGGGTCTGCTAAAGGCGTCTCCAACCCAAAGGAGGATCTCAGTCAAAACTGGGAGCAAGGATGCGCAGTGAGGATGCAAACCCCTTACACGCCCATGTCGAAGGTCTTCGAGCGGGGCTGGCCATCGAAAGTGGTTTACAGATGGACCGAGGAAGCAAGGATGCAAGGGTACCCTGGGGAAGGTGGCCCATCCTTATCATCGGTTTCGACTGCACTCTGCACCCAATCGGGAAACCAGTAGAAACGGAACGTGCGTCGGATCGGCCCGCATCGGCACGGAGCCAGAATCGAGTCGTGCTTGGGAGTGCGCCCGTGGGCTTCCTTGGAAATCCTGAAAAGGGGGGTGGAAAAAAAGAGGCAACGCCACAAATCACCGCTAGAATCCGTGCGTCTTGAGGATCCTGAATCGCGCCAGATCGCCTTTCCTGGGACTTCAACACCACGAATCAACGTAACTCGTGCGCAATGAAAGTCCGACATCGTGCCAGAACACGATTTTGGGGGCGTCAGCCATGCGAATCCTCGAAAATCTGTACACTGGCGAAAGCCACATGTTGAAAAAGCAACCGCCCTCCATCCATGAAGTTCTTGCAAAATTTGCGACGAATGTAATGCGCGGCGCCAAGGCGAGAACCACATGTTGAAAACCATCCGCCTTCCACCCGTGACACTCGCGCAAATGCTTAAGACGGATGTGCGCGGCCCTAAAGGCGAGAGCCGCATTTTGAAAGCGGCCCGCAGATTGCAAGCCCCACGCTTCAGGATCATAGATTGTAAAGAAATCTCCGGCGAAACGCACGGCCCGTCCTTCCGACTGGCCCAGGGTGGGACAGGGAGGAATTATGCACAAGGAAAAAGAATGTAAGAAGAGGGGGAGGAGGAGGATAATCAACTGGCGGGCGGCCGCCCGCTCGGGTATGAAAGTCTTTTGCCCGTATGCTCGAGAGCTGTTCGAGTCGAAACGTCAGCGGCGAGACAGATGACGGCAGCAGTTGTAACGAAACGCAGTGGCATTGTCGCCTATTTGTTGGGATTTCAACACCCGTCCTCGCTGTCACCGAATTGCGGTAACAAGCAAGCCGTCATTTAGCGGAGAATGGCTCGAACAAGGCTGAATACGGAAACTGCTAATCATATGCCCGGGCACTGGCCTGACTCCTATGCTCATCTGCGCCGCGGCGCCGCGCGGAACGCATGGCAACCTTGGACGCGGCCGCCTCGTCGGAAACCTTCAACGTCACGAAACCGATGTTCATCGTATCCGTGAGGTAGCTCCTCTCGGCCTCGAGTTTGGTCTGCGCGTCGGCCAGCTGCACACTCGTGTCGCACCACCCCAGGTCGACTCCGCATTGACTAAGTAATTCTCGTAGCGCAACTATGACGACACGAACCCGACAATCGGCGACCTGCCAAACGTCCGCAAAGAGGTGGCTGACCAAACTGTTGGCGTCGTCGAACCACTTCACCCGGATCAGCTTGGCCGCGTCGTGAACCAGCTCCATGATCGGCTGGCTCGGCTTCTCCATCTCGGAGGAACGCGTTTCACGGGCGCCTGCCTCGGGAACATTCGGCGGCGCGTTTCGAACCGGGGGGTGGGCCCAGGTTCACAACATTCGGCGCCGTCGATCAATACCAAGGGGACGCCCCTGACCCCAAAACCCCCCATTTTGCCGAACGCCCCATCCCAAGGAGGGGGGGGTGATTTGACCCCCCCCCCCTCTCGCCGGCGGCGCCGGCGGCCGCCAGCAGCGCCGACGGCGGGGACGCAGCGACGATGACCAGAGGCAGCCCAGGGGGGCAGACGGGGGGGGTTCAAACCCCCCCCCGTCCCCTGGTGCCGAGGGGGGGTTCAACCTTCCCCCCTCGGCGCCAGCGCCGGCGCTGGCGGCGGCCAGCAGCGCCGGCACCAGCGACGGCGGGGACGCAGCGGCGATAACCGCCACTACGACCACCACCAGCACTACCACCACCACCACCGCCTCAACCCACCATAACCACCACAACCACCACAAAAACCCACCACACAACCACCACCACCACCACCACCATAGCAACCACAACCACAACCACCACCACCACAACTCACCATCACCACCACCACCACCACCACAAAAACAAACCCACCACACAACCACCACCACCACCACCACCACAATCTACCACGCCACCCCACCCGCCACCACCCACCACCACTACCAGCAGCACAACCCACCACACCACCACCACACCACCACACACCACAAACCACCACAACACCACCACCATCACCTCCACAAACCACCGCCCCCCCACCACACACACACCACCACAGACCACCACCATACCACCACCAAACCACCACCACCACCACACACCACCACCACCACAAACCACCACCACACCACCTCCACACCACCACCACCACCACCACCACCACAAACCAACCACACACCACCACCGCAACAAACCACCACACTCCCACCACCAACCACCACCACCGCCACCACCACCACTGCCACCACCACAACAGCAACCCACCACCACCACCACCGCCCGCCACCGTCGTCCTCATCGACGCTCCCCGCCGCCGACGCCAGCCGCCAAAATTGCCGGCGCCGGCCCAGAAAATGAAATCGTCGCCCCCGCCGCCGCCGCCGCCAGCCGAGGAGAGGGAGAGAGGAGAAGTAGGGGAAGGGGGGGGGCTAGAAACCCCCCCTCCATCCAAGGGGGGGGGGTCCGGTTCCAACCCCCCCCCCAAGCGACCGCAGAACGCGCTCTTTCCCATCTCGAAGTATAGCGCGCGCATCCACTCCTAAGGTCCCGCGCCTTCAGTGAGTCCGCGAGCCTCGGTGGCCATCGAAGCTCCGAGCGCCCGTCGAAACCTCGAGCTCCCCCAATCAAGAAGTGAACTGGGCCGCCACCATCCTTGCATAGGCCGTCGTCGCACAATAAGCACACAAACCTAAACTGGGATTTCACTATTTCGCCGAGAGAGCCCACTGTCAGCTCGTCGATATTGTTCAGGCTGCTGCCCGCGCACACGCGCCCGCGATGGTCGGGCTCGGTCTTAATGAAACCGCTCCAGAAGAATAGGTTCAGGTCCTTCGTCTCGCGGAAGCGCCGAGCCAGCTTGTTGATCTCCAGGAGGTCCTGCACCGTGGCGCCGTTCTTCTGCTGGGCGAGCCAACTAGACCCACATGAATAGTCCATCCGTAGCTGGCGGGGAAGCCATCCCCAGGAGCCGATCACCGACTCCGCGAAACTCCTTCCGTCGTCCGTGACCTGTGACTTGACCTGCTTCTCCCATGCCAGAGGCAACGGCTACTGCCCCATATGCTCAACGAAGTGTCGCATCGACACACGGATTGAACAATCCATCTTCTACCCCACTTCCTTGCCGCAATACCTGAAGGGATTCTTCCTCCGCCAAGACAAGCATCATCTTCATTTAGCTCCTTAACCGTGGGCGCGAAGAGCTTGCTGTTCGGATCTCCAGTCCCACAGGGGTCGTCCACGAACACGCCGATAAGGCCGACGAGGGTCTCGCTCTCGAACAATAAGAAATAAGCTCTCTCCACGCGGCTCTCCTGCCACTAGTGGCCGCGCAGCGTCCTCCGTAGCTTACTCCACCACTTGCGTCCAGCATCCCTGGTGCCGTAGATTGCGCCGCGGCGCGCGAGTAGCGAACCTGGTAGGACTCCAGGAGGTCGTGGAGAGGGTGGTCTCAGTACAAGAATTCGGTCAACATCGCCTCCTTGCAAGCATGCGCTCGTCGCGTCGAGCTTGGATAGTGGTCGGTGCTTCCTGGCCGCAGCGCTGCAAATCACGCGGATCGCCAGCAGGGAGGACGTCGGCGAGCCCGTCCGAACATACACCGGTTCGTAGCAGCCGACCGCCACCAACCTCGACTTCGCCTCGACAGGCATCTTGAGGTCGTACTCGCTCTTGTTGGTGCGAACCCATCTCGACGGAATCTGGTGAGCCACTACTTCGCGTCGTCCCGAGCGACCGCGGCCGCCGCCCTGAAGTTGCGCCAATTCTCGCGCTCCTTAGCCATGCTCGCGTCGAACTCCTTCCTCTCCGTCTTGGCCATGTCCATCAGGTTGATCTCCTTACCTCTCGACTGACCAGTAAGCCGCGCGTAACTGATCCAGGCGTGGTGGACCGCATCCGTGTCGAGCTCGAGAAAGTGCGATCCCCCGGCCGTGGGGCCGCCGCCTCAGAAATGTTAGGTTCGGGTCCGCTGCGGCCCATAAGCAGGTGGGTCCCCAGGTGGATCGGGCAGTTCAGGAGGAGGTTGAGCGACAGAGGGCTCGACGTCCCCATTCATCTTCTCCTCTTCTCACTCACCAACGCCGCCAGGAACTGGGTCAGATTCGGTTCGGGCTGGGCCCAATTCACGATACGAGGCTAGCTCATGAGCTCAAGCTACAGACGAGCTCGGGAGCCCCAGGAATGAGACCCTCTCCCTGTCGGAGTCCAACGAGCGCCGCGTCGCGCCCAACAAGCGGCAGGGCCGAGGCCTCGGCCCCCGCCGCAGGGCGCGCCGTGCCCGGCGGTGCCGTAGTCCTCGACGCCGGAGGCTCCGGGCGCAGGCCGGTCGCGGCGTGCGTAGACGCCGCCGCAGGTACTCTCCCTGGTAGCGCAGGAGCTCCCGGGTCTTCAGGCGATCCGCCCTGGAGCCCTTCGCAACGCACGTCCAAAAACCCGCGAGGCACTCGCGGAAGTGCTGCTCCTCGCTGGTCCGCAGGCATCTGGTCCCACGGCGTCAGCTTGTCCTCCGACGCGAACCGAAGCTGCTCAGGTCCTGCCAAGACCGCGCCGCCGCCATGCCGAGGCCACGTCGCGTGAGGACTGCCTTGCGCGGCCGCAGGACGCAACGTAGACTCTACCCCATCACCCACCTTCTCCGAGTCGCGTCGCGGAAATCGTGGCCGATGACGCGAGCGACGCCGAAACAGCGGTGGTAGACAGCGCGGGCGACTCGCCCAGCCTGACATGGCCGCGCCTAAAGTTTACGTGAGCGCCCACAGGGAACGGCCCTCTCGTAGGCGTAGATCTCGCTTGCGTCGCTCTCCCCACGCGGTTGCCGACCTCGGCGCGCTCGCGCCGCGGCGGGTTGGATGCCGTAGCCGAGTCCGGGTCGAGAGCCACCACTTGCACCTGTAACTTCTCAGCTTCTCGTTCTTGAAGGATCGACCCGCGCACGCGCATGCCGCGGGCGCCAAGCGCCCGGTTGGCAAGCGCGCGACCGTCGTGGATCACAGTCTCGTTGCGCACCTGGTTGATGACCCCGCAGAGGGCCCTGAGATCCTTCTCCTTCGTGCTTTGGACATCCTGTACAACGCGATGCCACGCCTCCTTCCAGACCCCGCCAAGCCTCTCGATCCTTCCCAGCTGCTCGCGCACCCCCAGAGCCGCGCTCTCGATCTCCACGCCGTTCTCGAGCATGTGGGCCAGGAACCTTTTGGAGAACCCCTTGCCGCGATCCACGAAGATGGACTGTGGTGAGCCTGCCAAGCTGGCCCATGCCGTAAGGAACGCGTCCAGTGCACCCCCGGCGGGTGGCGCGTGCGTGCCCCGATGCAGGTGCCAGACGGCCTGGAACCTGGCGCCCTCCCTCCGCGTCGCGGGCGAACAGCGCGTCGAGCATCGCGTGGCAGTTAAACTGGCAGCGGCCCGGCACACGCACCGGGCGGACGTGCTTCGCCCTGATCATGCCGCCACAGGCGTCGCACCTGAAGTCCCACGCGCAATCCAGGAACTCGTTGGTGACCGACCTCCTCAGGCACCTCAACAGGGCCGCATTGGTCGGGCGTCCGAAATTGACGCGCAGGTGATCACGTTTTTCACGCGATAGTACGGGATCAAATCCTGCGGCCTGTCCCGCTCGAACTCCGTCGGGATACACTGCGGGTCCGTCCTTAGATGGTAGTTCGGGCTCTCGTGGCTCCTGACTCCCGTCCTCAGCCGGAGGACGCTTCGCTGGGTGCTTGCCACGCACCTTCCTTCTCTCGTTGCCAGGCTGGTTCTCGGCTGGGTGGCTCTCCAGAACTCCCAGTCCCACGGACACGTGGCTGCCGATGTCGAGATCGATATGCTGCCCGATCGCGTGCAGCGCCAGCCTGTCCAGCTCATCTGGCCATTTCGCTGCCGCGCGCGTCCTCGTCTGGTGCTGCAGCAGCAAGTGGCAGTGGCCCCAGTTGCACTTCTCGCTCCCCAGCACTTCGAAGACCGCTGCGCTGGTCGTCGGGGACCTCGCCGGCATGTCGCGCGGCCCCCCGGCCTCTGCGCCCGCGCAGCCCAACTGGCAGCCGTTGGGGGTGCACTCCAGCAACAGGCCCTTCCTCGCCAGCTCCTGGGCCATGCCCATCTCGGGCTCGAAGTAGGCGCTGGGGCCGAGGGGCTGCCCTAGCAAGACGCGTCTGCCGCCTTTCGCCCAGTCGGCGACGACCTGGCCGGACAGCGCGAGCAGGGGCCCCGTCGAATCCCTCGCCTCGCGCGCTGCAGCCGCAGCGACCCCGCCCTTCGAGATGTCACGCAGTCCCCGCTCGCCGCGCGGGCCGCGGGGCATGGCGATGATCGTCGCGCATGGATCCTCGTCCAGCAACTGCCTCCTCGCGGCCTGCCCCCCCTGCCTGGCGGCGCCACCCCGGCCGTCTTCGACGTCCAGGGGCCAGCCGCAGTCGCGGCCGAAGGCGGCAGAGGCGAGCGACGCAAGACAAAACTGGCCGCAAAAGAATTGCTTCAACAATGTCACACCACTGGGCCGCCGCCTCCTTCTAGTAGCGAAGCCGGTCGCGATGTCGAGAGACCTCGACTCCATAGTGCACGGGTCGCCATGCATGGCCTTGACCCCCTTCGCGCGTCTGGAGCCGGCCATCCCGATGGATTTATCGTTGTCCCATTCGATATCGTTCGGATGCTCGGAGACCGTCTCCGTCGCCATCGCCTCTACATCGTCGGCATCGCCACCGCCGCCTCTGGAAGCCTCGCCGCGCCGAAGCCGCAGCTGGCCCCGTCCTCCGCGAGATGGGCCCAGGACTCGGGGCCGAAGACGCTCGGGCCCTGGAAGTCCAGTAGGCCGACGCCCAGGTGGCCGACGCTCGTCTTGAAAAGGAGCACGTTGTAGGCGCCAGTCTCGGTAAAGTCGGCGGCCGCATTCGCCGCGCCGATCACCGCCCCAAGCTCGGACTGCGTGCCCTTTGGGATCAGCGGGGGGGCGCCCCGGGCGAGCTCGGCGAGCTCGATCTCAAAGGGGTTGCTGGCGATGCCTGCCAGCGCGTCGTACGCAGCATCGTTGTATGCGCCCCCGCCGGCGCCTCGAAACGCGGTCTGCCGGGGCCTCGGCATCGCCCTAAGCTCCCTCGCCTGAGGCTCCTTCTCGCACCTGATCCTCCAGTGGGCGCCGCGCATGGTCACATGGCCGGCCGCGTCGAGCACAACAGTGCCGGGCGGGCCCGGGGAGCTCGATCCGTAGACCTCGGCGCCGACGGAGGAACAGTTAGTCGTCGGTACCTGGAACGCCCAGTCCTCAGGTTGACGCGGGGGGCCCCGCTCGCCGAGCGCCCTCGGGTAGATCAGGTGCCAGGCCAAGCCGTGCTGGTCCACGCTGAGCCCGGCAGCGTCGCTCGCCATCGTGGACCCGGCGAGAGTGCCCGTGGCCGCGCGCCGCGGGGCCGCCCTGCACGAACTGCGCGAACGTGTAGCCCTTGAACACTCCAACCTTGCTCTTCTCGCCGCCGGGTGGGCCCCCCCCACGTCGAGGCCCTGGATGTCCTGGTCGAAGTCCGCCGGGTACGCCGCGAAGACGTGCTCCTCGGTCTGGTCCTCCTCGCGCGAGTCCTCCTCGGCCGTCGGGGCGTCGCCCCGCTCCTCGTCGTCGGACGGCGCCTCCACCTCGGTCGCCCTCCTGGCCCTCGCAGCCACCGCCTCGCGCTGCTCCTTGGTGCCCTTCAGATCGCGGGCCCCTGGCTGCGACGCCTTCCTGACCTCGACAGCCGCCACTCGCCCCGACGCCACCGGGGCCTTCCTGTCGAACATGAGGCGGCCACGAGGCGTGAACGGCAACGCCGCCGCGAAGTACCTGCAAAGCTCCTCGCCGCTGCCCCCGCGCGCCCCGGCCACGCGGGCGCCGAGCTGCTCGGGCAGACGCCTGCGACAAGTCAGGTATCTGTGCGTCGCCTTCGCGCCCTCGAACATCCTAGGGCCCGCCTCCAGCGCGCTCACGGGGCTCCGCCATGACGGGCAGCGACCGCCCTCGCCTTATCGGCAGCGCAGCCGCTCCGCCCGCGCCGCAAGCGATGGCCCTGAGCGTCTCGTCGCCGCCCTGGCAGGCGGGCCCAGGGATCTCGATCCGCAGACTTCGGCACCGTCGGAGGAGCAGTCCGTCATCGGTACCTGGAACGCCCCGTCCTCAGGCTGACGCGGGGGGCCCGCTCGCCGAGCGCCCTCAAGTAGATCAGGTGCCAGGCCAAGCCGCGCTGGCCCACGCTGAGCCCGGCAGCGTCGCCCGCCATCGCACGCCTGGCGAGAGAGCGGCCACGGCCGTTCGCCGCGGGGGCCGTCTTGCACGAACTGCGCGAATGCGTAGCCCTTGAACATTCCAACCTTGCTGACCTCGCCGCCTGGGCCCCCCCCCACGTCGAGGCCCTGGATGTCCTGGTCGAAGTCCGCCGGGTACGCCGCGAAGACGTGCTCCTCGGTCTGGTCCTCCTCGCGCGAGTCCTCCTCGGCCGTCGGGGCGTCGCCCCGCTCCTCGTCGTCGGACGGCGCCATCACCTCGGTCGCCGCCGCTCGCCCGGGCGCAGCCCGGGGCCTCCCCGTCGAAGACGAGGCGGCCACGACGCGTGAACGGCAACGCCGCCGCGAAGTACCTGCAAAACTCCTTGCCGCTGCCCCTCTGCGCCCCGGCCACGCGGGTGCCGAGCTGCTCGGGCAGGCGCCTGCGACATGTCAGGCACCTGCGCGTCGCCTTCGCACCCTCGAACATCCTAGGGCCCGCCTCCAGCGCGTGCTTACGGAGCTCCGCCACGACGGGCAGCGACCGCCTTCGCCTCATCGGCAGCGCATCCGCTCCGCCCGCGCCGCAAACGCTGGCCTCGAGCGCCTCGTCGCCGCCCTGGGAGGCGGGCCCGGGGAGCCCCTTCCGCAGACCTCGGCACCATCGGGGGAACAGTTAGTCATCGGTACCTGGAACGCCCAGTCCCCAGGTTGACGCGGGGGGCCCCGCTCGCCGAGCGCCCTCGGGTAGATCAGGTGCTAGGCCAAGCCGCGCTGGTCCACGCCGAGCCCGGCAGCGTCGCTCGCCGTCGCAAACCTGGCGAGAGAGCGGCCGCGGCCGTGCGCCGCGGGGCCGCGGGGCCGCAAGCGCTGGCCTTGAGCGTCTCGTCGCGCCCTGGGCACTCCACTTGGCGCGCGGCTTCGCCTCGGGCTTCGGTCGAGCTCCGAGCCCCGAGGATGATGGCGAAGCCGCCGCCGCGTGCACCTCGGCGATCCTGGACTCGCCAACCATGCCGCCGTCGCTCTTGAAGTCGCTGAAACTGAAGTAGCTGTTCTAGGGTCGGTCCGACGCTGGCGCGGCCGACCTCAATGACTGCGGGCAACTTGGGTCGCCGTGCCAGTGCTCCATCTGCCCACAAGACGCACGCCGAGTCGTCTTCTTCAGCATCTCGAGGCGCACCCGTCGCTCTCCGCTGTCCCCGGGGGTGCTCCCTGCCCAAGGTCGACCCCGAGAGCTGAAGTGTCCTTCGCCGCGGCCTCCTCCGCGACTGCGTCCGCGACCTCCCCTGCCACCTCGCCCTCCGCATCGGGCTTGGGACCTCTTGTTGTACTGAACGATCGTCGCGAAACCCCGCCGCCTCTGGACCACAATCGACGACATCTTCGAGCGTGGCTTCTTCCTCGCCAAGGTAGATCTCATCCGGAGACTGGCAGTCGCACGAGTGGTTGCGCTGGGAGTGGTCGTCGTCGTCGTTGCGCTCACGGTCGTCGTCGCGCTCGGCCTGCCATGCCTGGCGCGAGCGATACTGTCCGTGCTGGAATCGTTGCGGCCTCGGGTCCGAGCGTTGCGTCGCCTGCTTGCCATCATTTTTTGTAGCTGCGCTCACGCTCGTGGATCCACGGGTGCTGCATCCTCAGCGCCTTTGCGAACGCCTCCTTGTCGCACTTGTTGCCTGCTCTGCTGACGATGCTGGCGTGGTCCGACTTGTGGAGCCCTGAGAACTTCATCAAAATGTAGGCCTGCAGGTAGTCGGAGATGCTGGTATCCTGGGAGACCTTCTTGAGATCGTCGAACGCTTTCGTCCGTCGCGCGATGGCCTCGCCATACGCCCTTGTCGTACGAGGCGCCGTCGGACAGCTTTGCCGCCCGTGCGGGCCTCTCCTCCAGGACCGATTCGCCCAGCGTCTTCAGCAGCAGCTCCAGGCCCTCGGTGGTCGCCGTCCTTCTCGCCGCCGCGCCGCCGCCCTTGCCTCTGGTCTCGTAGGCTTCCTCTACGTAGGTCAGCAGCTCTTCATGCCTCAGCGACCTCACCGAATCGTGCGCCGTGTCCGAGAGGCCATTCCTCAGGTTGACGGGCGTCGCGATCTGCTTCTCGTCACCAGTGCGACCGTAGAACGCGTCCTTGGCCCGCTCCTGATACTCCTCGAACAGCGCAGGGTCGCCGTCGTAGAGCGGGATGTCCTTCTCGAAGGTGAATATCGACGCCCTTTCCACCCGGGTTTCTTGGAGTTGCAGTGGTCCTGCTCGTGAGAGCAGCAGCAACCAAACTCGCCAAAACTGAATCTGCACACGCGGCCGCCGCGCCGCGCTGCCGTAGTGGCCGGTCTCCGCCCAGGTGATCCAGATTGAGCGGGTCCGCCACAACCCGCGCCGTGGTGCCGAGCCTGCTCCCCGCAGGCCTGGCCAGCAGCCCACGCCACGGGGCGCGGCTCGCAATCCCCCGCGCAGGCGCGCGGAGGCTGCAGCAGACCGCGGCGCAACGGTCCGCTCCGCTAGCACCAACTGGCGGGCTGCCGCCCGCTCGGGTATGACAGTCTTTCGCCCGTGTGCTCAAGAGCTCTTCGAGTCGAAACGTCAGCGGCGAGACAGATGACGGCAGCAACAGTAACGAAACGTGGCGACAGTGTCGCCTATCCCTTCGGATTTCAACAGAGGAGGAGGAGGGTCAGGGAGGAACGGGAGGAGGAGGAGGAGGAGGAGGAGGAGGAGGAGGAGGAGGAGGAGGAGAAGGAGGAGGAGGAGGGAGGAACGAGGACGAGGGAGGCTGCAGCAAGGGCACCCTGGGCCAGGGTCGCCCCTGGCAGCAACTGAAAAAAGGAGGGGGGGGGACGGGGGGGCAGTGGCGGCGGCCCGCAGGGCAGGCAGTGCGACCGCAGCCTGCGCGGCGCGAGGCGGGCGGGGCCGGGCCTGCCCCGCCGCCTCCCACCTCGTGGGGGGGGAGGAGAGGAGGAGGAGAGGAGGAGGGGAGGAGGAGGAGGAGGAGGAGGAGGAGGAGGAGGAGGAGGAGGAGGAGGAGGAGGAGGAGGAGAGGAGGGAGGAAAAGGAGGAGGAGGGGAGAGGAGGAGCAGAGCAGAGGAGAGGAGAGGGAGGAGGAGGAGGAGGAGGGGAGAGGAGGAGGAGGAGGAGGAGGGGGATGGGGGAGGGGGGAAGGAGAGGAGAGGAGGGGAGGAGGAGGGTGGATGGGGGGAGGAGAAGATAGGAGAGGAGGGGTGGAAGATGGGAAGAGGAGGGGGGGGAGGGAGGGGGGAGATGAGGGGGGAGAGGAGAGGGGGAGGATATGACGGGGGGGAGGGGGGGAGAGGAGAGCGCAACACTTCGGACGGCAATTCGTCCAGGCATAGTGGGGCTTGACTGCCTCTCAGGCCTACCTCACACCGAGGGGGGAGGGAGAGGAGAGGAGGATAGAAGAGGATGGGAGAGGACCGATCGCGAAGCGAGGTGACAAGACAAGACAGGTGACAAGACAAGGCAGAAACACACCAGCACGAGCATTCGGCTCGGCTCAATGTCCGGTTACCTTCAGGAATTTACCCTCGTGTATCCTGAACTGGAGGGGGAGAGGAAAAGGGAGGGTGGAGGGAGGGGGGGAAGAGGGGGGGAAGAAGAGGAGGGAGGAGGGAGGAAGCCTGGTCGGAGTAGGTTGGGTCGGAGGATCGCGCCCGCATCGCCGATACATTAGCGATGTATCGCCGATGCATCGGCGCCGTCGGTGATGCGCAATCGGCAGTGCAAGGAGTGCACATGAAGGAGGAGAGGTGGCGGATGAGCAGGAGGACGAGGAACGTGAGGATGAGGAAGGATGAGGAGGAAGGGCAGCAGCGGGAGCACGAGCAGGGGCAGGAGGAGCGGCTGTGGGACAGGATGGCCAGGGAAGGCGGAGGAGGGGCAGGGAAGGGGGCGACCAAGATGAGGAAGGAGCCGGACCGAGCAGAATACGGCTCGCGCTGCGGCGAGAATGCCGCTCTGGACGGGAAGACAGCGCCGGTCCTGAAGACCAGGGCAGCCCGGAGCGGGAACGGCGCCCCGCTCGCACGGGGTCCAGGGAGAGAGGATCAAAGTCGGAGGTGCGGGGGGGTGAGAGGGAGCCCACAAAGGACGTACGCGCCCAGCTATGTAGACGAACACGGCCCGTCGATTCGCGAGACGGGCCGCGTGATACGAACATCTGTGCAATGCGTGCTCTCGAAACCAGCGTGGACTCGTGTACATGTACGTCCCTCTTTCGCTCCTGAGGTGAGATCGCAAAGGAATGGAGAGCCCGCCACCGGGAACTCGGCTTCGGTTTCGTGCCCGTGCCGCGCGTGCGGGCGAGGCGCGGCTGCGCGGGCGCGCACGTGGCTACAGGGGCTGAGCGGAGCCGGCTGTCCGCCCCCGCCCCACCCTGGCGCGCGGAGGCCGGGGGGGCCCGGCGGTGTGTCCCGTCGGTGTCCCGTCGGTGGCGCGGGGTGTCCCGTCGGTGGCGCGGGGTGTCCCGTCGGTGGCCCGGCGGTGAGATCGATGGCGAGATCGATAGGGAGTTCGATTGTGAGATCCGGTGCGGGATCGATCATGGGATCTCTTGCGAGATCGAGAGAGAGAGATGTTGTGATAGCGATAGTGGGATATATTGTAAGATCGGTGGTGAGATCGTTCGTGAGATCTATAGTGGGATCGACAGTGAGATCGATACTGAGATCGATCGTGAGGTCGATTGTCGGATCGAGTGTGAGACCGATGGTGAGATCGACTGTGAGATCGATAGTGAAACCGATTGTGAGACCTGTTGTGAGATCGAGAGTGAGTCCGAATGTGAGATCGATAGTGAGATCTGCTGTGAGATCGATGGTGAGATCGATAGTGAGATATGTTGTGAGATCGATCGTGAGATCGCTTGTGAGATCGATTGTGATAGTGAGGTCGATTGTCGAATCGATACTGAGATCGGTACGTAGATCGATTGTCGGATCCATTGCGAGATCGATAGTGAGATCGATTGTGAGATCTGTGGTGGGACCGATAGCGAGAACCACCGTTGTGATATCGATAGTGGATCCGAATATGAGATCGATAGTGAGTTCGATTATCAGATCGATGGTGAGATCGATTGGGCGATCGATAGTGCGATCTGCTGTGAAATCTTCGATCGTGAGAACGCTTGTGAGATCGATCGTGCATTCGATTGTCAAATCGATAGCGAGACCGATTGTGAGATCGATACTTTGATATGATGTGAGATCGATAGTGGAATCAATTGTGAGATCGATAGTGAGATCTGTTGTGAGATCGGTAGTGAGATATGCTGTGAGATCGATGGTGGGATATGTTGTGAGATCGATGGTGAAATAGCTCGTGAGATCTAGTGGGACCGACAGTGAGATCGATAGTGAGATCGATTGTGCGATCGATTGTGCGATCGATTGTGAGACCGATGGTGAGATCGACTGTGAGGTCGATAGTGAAACGATTGTCAGATCGATGGTGAGATCGATTAGGAGATCGATTGTGAGATCTGTTGCGAGATCTGTTGTGAGATCGATCGTGATAGTGAGTGAGATTGTCAAATCGAATTTGAGATCGATCGAGAGATCGATTGTCGGATCGATTACGAGATCGATAGTGAGATCGATTGTGAGATCGAGAGCTTGATCGACGTGAGATCGATCGAATGCGACGTTGGCTCCCCCTCTCCCCCAAGAAAAAAACCTCCATGTCACCCGAAGGGTGGTCGTAGAGGTATTCAGATTCAGCAAGTGTGCGAGGAGGAGCGACGAGGCAGGAGGTAGGAGAGAGGATAGGAGGAGGAAGGAGAGGGGAGGGGCCATATTTGACATGAGATCCCTCTCTCACATCCCCTCCCAGTGCGCTGATAGTTTCTCTATATCCGCGGACTCGTGTCATAACCGACCTGGGAATACACAAAAGACCAGGGGACCTCTGTGGCCTGTGGGGCCTGCGAGACCTGCGACGCATGTGGGACATGAGGAACCTCCGGGGCCTGTGGGACCTGTGGAAACTGCGGTCCCCGTGGGACCTGCGAGACCTGTGGGCCCCGTGGCACCGGCGGGACCTTCGGGACCTGTGGGACGTGGGTGACCTATGTGAGAGACGTGAGACATGCGACACCTCTTGGACCCGCGGGACCTGCGGGACCTGTCGGACCTGAGGGACATGTGGGGCATGCGAGCCCTGCGGCACCTGTGGGACATTTGGACCTGTAGAACGTGTCAGACAGGTGGCACCTGTATAACCTGTGCGACATTTGTGTCCTGTAGAACCTGTGGGACCTCTGGGGCATGCGAGACCTTCGAGACCCGTGGGATTCAGAAACATGACCCACGCTGGAGCGGGAGCGCCTCTCTGAACAACAGGAACATAGCGCCGATCCGAAACCGAGGCCCACGCTGCAGCGAGAGCAACCTTTCTGAAAACATGTAAGCAAGCATACTTGTTTTATTACAGGAAAAGCACCCCCACAAAAACAAACGAAAAGCCAGTTCGCGCAAATACGATGTAACAACCAAGACGCCGAGGGGGGGGAATACTCTCAGGACATATTCGGGGGAGACAGGAGAAAGGCATTATGATTTTAGTAGTTGTAGAAAGCACAAGAGGAGAGGGGAGGAGAGGGGTGGGAGGGGGAGAGGAGGGGGCAAGAGGGGGAGGGGAGAGGGGAGGCATTTTGACTACAAGGTATCGCATTGCAGGAGCATGCGTTGACTGTCAACCTGGCAGCAACTGAAAGACTTACCAGGCGGTCCCCTGCCCAACACCTGACAGGGCCCTGCGCCGCTTAACTTCGGAAGTCAGGAAGGCCTGGTGCATCGATGCGGCATGGCCGTCAGCAAGAGAATGGAGGAGGGAGGAGGGAGGGGGAAAGAGAGGGGAGGAGCGAGGGGGAGGAGACAAGCTAGGTGCGCAAGCGTCTTATCTGACGCCCTACCCCCCCTCCCATCCCGTACCATCTCCTTGATCCCCTCTTTATTCGCACGTTCGAGCAAGGCAGTAATCCCAAGAGGGTACGACATGCATGACAGTCCAAGGCGTAGCACGGCATAGAACAGCACGGCAGAGCGCAACATGATCGGAGGGAAACCAAACATGACGCACGACGAACTTGAACGGTTCGGAAGTAGTAGTCATAGTGTGCAGTTGTGGAGAAGCGAAGGAGGAGGGGAGGCGGAGAGGAGGACTGGCGAGGGGGCAGCAGACGCTGGGCGCTGGAGAGGGAGGAACCCTGAAGGCCAGGATCCCGAGGAAGCATGGGGAGACGAAGAAACGGGCACCGAAGGAACGCGGAAGGGATGGGAGTGGGTGTGGGAGGATGCGGGGG
The DNA here is from genome assembly GCA_963575745.1 of Prorocentrum cordatum. Lineage (NCBI taxonomy): Eukaryota > Dinophyceae > Prorocentrales > Prorocentraceae > Prorocentrum > Prorocentrum cordatum. The sequence continues at coordinate 56,798 of CAUYUJ010003746.1, forward strand.
TGGGCGACGGAGGGGGGGGCGGGGGGAGGCGGGGGGAAGAGCGGAACAGGGAGGCAGGAGGCGAGGGATGAGGGGCAAGGAGTGGAGGGGGGGGAGGGAGGAGGGGAATGGGAGAAGGGGGGGAGGAGGAGGGAAGGAGGAGGCAGGGAGGAGGGGAGGCGGACGAGGGGGCAGGATGAGGGGAAGCAGTGGGGGTCTGGGACCCAAAGAGAGGAATGGAGGACGAGGATTGTGTTGCTCCCGTAGGATTTTAAGGAGCACGTCCCAAAAATGATTTCGAGCACCCAGAAAAGTGCCGAAACGGTGTCGGACGAATATCGCCTCCCAGGGCCCGACGCGTGAAAACCATCCAGTCTCGGTACGTTCTTGGTGCTCGAAATTCGCTCTGGTGACCAAGGCTAAAGTAGGTTAGAACGTCATAGGACGAGGAGGAAGGCTGGATGCTGGAAGAAGGAAGGAGATGGAAGAAGGGGGAAGGAGGGAAGGGGGAGGTGCGACCAGTGGTCCTTGTCGCCATCCCCCATGAGCGTGGTGATGATGGACTGCACGTCGGAGGAGAACATTACTCCTCGTCGCGTGTATCATCAATATCGTCATCCTCGTCTTGCGTGCAATCGTCCTCATTATCGTCCTCGTCCTCGTCCTCGTTCTCTTCCGTACCATCCCCCTCCTCCGTATCCTCCGTATCAGCATCGCCACAATCAGCATCACAATCATCATCAGCATCATCATCATCAGCATCATCATCAGTATCATCATAATCATCATCATCATCATCATCACCAACATCAGCATCAGCATCAGCATCAATCATCAACAGCAGTATCATCATCAGCCACATCATCATCAGCAGCAGCGTCAGCATCATCATCATCAGCAGCAACAGCATCAACATCATCATCATCATCGGCAGCAGCAGCATGTTCCTCAACATCAACATCACCATCATCATCATCATCACCCTCATCATCCTCATCAGCATCAGCATCAGCATCGCCAACACCATCATCAGCATCAACATCATCACCAGTGCTACCATCATCATCACCATCATAGTTATCAGCACTAGCATCATCAACATCATCATTACCATCATCACCATGGTCGCCATCAACAGTAGCATCGTCGTCGTCATCGTCAGCATCAGCAGCATAACCCTCATTAGAATAATACGCATCATCATCACCATCATCAGCATCATCAGCATCACGGGCGTCGCCGTTATCATCATCAGCATCATCATCATCAACGTCATCATCATCGTCAGCATCATCGTATTCGTCATCCTTCTGATAATCGTCACCATCAGCATCAGCATAATCATCGTAATCACCATCAGCAGCCTCATCGGCATCAGCATCGCCAGTATCATCATCATCATCATCAACAGCAGCATCATCCTTATCAACGTAATCATCATCATCCTTATCAGCATCATCATCATCGCCATCATCATCATCATCATCAGCAGCAGCAGCATCATCATCAGCAGCAGCAGCAACACCATTATCAAACTCAGACTCGTCCTCATCCTCATCCTTATCCTTCTCCTCTAACTCCACCTCCCCATCCCTGCTCCTCACAGAAAACTCCTCCCGGTCGCACCCCGAGGCAGGTCGGCGGGGCGGGCTGCGCTTGAAAAGCCCCCGCCACTCATGATCATGAAGCCTTGCCTTGAAATTTGCAACAGTTCCAAGGCTGGCGGGCGGGTAGATTTCGAAATGTGGCTCCCGCCTCGGTGCCGCGCACAGTCGTTTCTAGAGTGCACGAACACTTTCAGGGAGGGCGGCCGGTTTCCAAAATGTGGATCTCGCCCTATCGCCGCGCACATTCGTCTTACAGTGCTGCAAGAGTTGAACGGATTCGTATAGCGGACGTCCAAGGGATGGTATTTCGGCACGAATTACGATTGTCAGGACGCAACAGTCACGTTGATTCGCTGTGTTGAAGTCCCAGGTAGTGCTCTCTAACATGATTCCCGATTGCCAGGACGCAACATTCACGCTGACTCGCGGCGATGAAATCCCAGGAGCAATGTTTTGGTACAGTGACGATTCTCAAACGGTTGTCTTTCGATGGTGTACTCCCCGCAGTCGCAAGAAAGTCTTATAGAAACGTATGTACACGAGCCATGGAGGGAGGATGAATTGCAACATCGTTGACGCACGTGGTGTCTATGACCTCTTCGCCGATCTCAACTGTCCTGCAGGACGCCCCGCCTGGTAGCGCATGCCGCCACGGCGTGCCGACGTCCGCGAACGCACCATGCATTGAAGTCAAACGACGTCTTGCTGCACATTGCATCGATCCTCCTCGCCCTGTGAGGCGTATGGACCGTGCACGGCGGCCTCGTGGCCAGGAGGAGGAGGAGGAGGAGAAGGAGGAGGAGGAGGAGGAGGAGGAGGAGGAGGAAAGGGGAGGAGGAGGAGGAGGAGGAGGAGGAGGAGGGGAGGAGGAGGGGCGCGGAGGAGAAACAGCAGGAGGAGGGGGAGGGGGGAGGAGGGCGGATGAGGAGGAGGAGGAGGAGGAGGAGGAGGAGGAGGAGGAGAGGAGGAGGAGGAGTGAGGAGGAGGAGGGGAGGAGGAGGAGGAGGAGGAGGAGGAGAGGAGGAGGAGAGAGGAGGAGGAGGAGGAGGAAGGAGGAGGGGAGGATGGAGGAGGAGGAGGAGGGGGGGTGCACTGAGCCAAGCCTCGGGACGACCACGGGGAACGCAGGGCGACGACCGCGCTGGGCACGGCTCCGCACGGGGGCACCCGTGCAGCTCCGACAGACAACGCCAGGCCTCTTCCACCTCCACAGCCTCCTCCTCCTCCTCCTCCTCCTCCTCCTCCTCCCCCTCCTCCTCCTCCTCCTCCTCCTCTTCTCCTCCTCCTCCTCCTGACTTCCCTGTGCTTAAATCCCCCCACCCTCCTCCTCCTGCTGCTCGTGCTTCTCCTCCTCCTCCGACATGTGGTCACAATATGTGCGGTGCGGTAACCGTCGTGGACACACTGCTATCATACCGATTCGGGCTCCGATCCCTCCTCTTTTACGTTGAGTGGACACCAAGGCCAGGCTCGTTGCGTGCCAATCCCTCCTCCTTCTCCACCTCCTCCTCGTGCTTTTCATCCTCCCCTCATCCGCCACTGGACGCTGCCATGCATGCCCCTTCTCATCGCCAAATTAGTCCCCCAGAGCTTCTGAAGTGCAGGTCCGTCATCCCTCCCGACAACGATGTTGGCTACGACGGTGATAACAACACGATGGATATGACGACGATTCTGACAGCCAGTGCGGATGCAGATGAGGGCCAGGACGTTGAAGACGACGGCAGCGACGATGACGAATACTTCGATGACGACAAGGATATCGACGACAAGGTGAGGGCGATGATGATGACGGCGACGATGATGACAATGGGATGACGAAGATGGTTCCGACGACGATTACGACCACGACTACGTCAGTGACCGCGCCGACCGTGGCAGCAACGGACACGCAGACGACGACAGCCAAGACGACAACCGCGACCACGATTAGGACAGCGACCGCGTCGACGACGACGATAACGACTACGACCACGACGACGCCCATCACCACGCAGTCGACGACAGCCACGACCACGACGATGACGACGACCACGACAACAACCACAACCACAACCACGACGACAACGACCATGACCATGACAGTGACGAGAACGACAACGACGACGACGGGGTCCACGACGGCGACCGCAGTCACGACCCCTGGCAAGACCACAATCACGACCGCGACCACGACGACAACGACCACGACGTCGAGACGTCGACGATGTCTTCGACGATGACTGACCACGGCCATGACGACAACGACCACGACCATGAGCAAGACCGCGGCAACGATCACGACCAAGACCAAATCACGACGACCACGACGACGACGACGGCGACGACGACCGAAACAACGACCACGACCACGACGTTGGCGATGGTCACGACCACGACGGCAACAACCACGACGACGTCCACAACCACGACGACAGCAAACACGATTACGACCACGGCCATGACGACGAAGACGGCAACAACAACGATCACGACCACGACCACGACCACGCCGACGACGACGAAGACGACGACGGTCACGACCACGACCATGACGATGGCCACGACCGCAGCCACGAGCAGGACGATGGCTACGACGACGACAACGCCCACGACGGCTGTGACGACGACGACGACGACCGCGACCGCAACTACGACGACCACCGCGACCCAGACGACGACGACGACCAGGACCACGACAACGATGACCACTGCCACGACGACGACCAGGACAGCGACTATGACTACGACCACGACCACGGCTACGACAACGACCACGACGAACACGACCACGCGCACGACGGCTACGACAACGACAACAACCACGTCGACGAGCACGACCACGACGATGACGACGACAACCACTGCCACGACAACGACCACGACTACAACGACCACGACGGCGACCACGGCGACGACGACGACCATCACCGCCACGGTGACCACGACCACAACGACGACAACGACCACGGCCACAACAAAGGTAGCCACGACCACGTCCACGGCCACGATAACAACCACGAGCACGACGACGACGATTACGACGACCCAAACATCATGACGACGACCACGACGACGACGACCACCTCCCCATTGCAAGAAGCCGCGAGGTCCAACATCTGAGGGGTGTGTGCCGAAACGGGCGTGGCAACGCTGCGGGGACTCCCACTTGGACTTTCGGTGGACCTCCCTGTGGGGGCACGAACCATGTGACGGTGTGCCGACATTTGCGCGGCAACGCAATGCCGACTCCCGAACAGATCCATTGGGGCCTTCCGTGAAACCCCATATATGGAGCCAGGAAACGCGTGATGGGATGCGCTGAAATGAGTGCGGCGGCGGCGCCCACTCATGGGCCAACTTTTTTGTGGCGTCAGTTTTTCAATATAAAAAGGAAACCACGATGGTTCCTCGATTTAGACCTTGTTGTGTTATGGTTAGCTTCGTGTTTTTGTTTGGTTTGTATGTCTACATAACTTGTTTGATGCAAATAGATCAAAAAACCAGATATGGAATAGTTCGGATAGATAAGAGCGGGCCTTAAAGTCCCCTCCCCCTCGCCGCAATTCTCCTCCTCCTCCTCCTGCTGCTCCTCCTCCTCCTCCTACTCCTGATCATCATCATTATCATCATCGTAACCACCATCACCATCATCACCCTCCTCCTCCTCCTCCTCCTCCTCCTCATCATCATCATCATCATCATCATCATCATCATCGTCATCATCATCATCATCATCATCATCATCATCATCATCATCATCATCATCATCATCATCATCATCATCATCATCATCATGATCATCATCAGCATCATCATCAGCATCATCATCATCATGATAATCGTCATCGCCACCATCATCAACATCAGCATCATCGCCATCATCAGCATGATTATCATCATCACCATCATCATCACCCCCTCCTCCTCATCATCCTCCTCCTCCCTCCTTCCTTCTCCTCCCCCCTCCTTCCCCATCCTCTCCGCTTCGGTGGCGACGAAGTCGGTGACGCGTGAGGCGACTGGGAGGCCGCGTCCAGTTGATTCCTGCATCGAGTTGTCAGTTATGCTTGCTTTCATGGTGCACACACTTCACTTTTATTCATTGTATCTTTGAGGTTGGGCTGTGTTTTTGGTGGATGCCCATTGCGTTTGTGTGTCAGCATGCGATTTGATTTTGTGTAACTTGATGTTTGTTTCGTTTACAGCTGTTTTGTGGGGGTCAGCTATTATGTTTGGTGTCAGTTCTGTTTGCAATTCAGAAACGACAGCTGTTTCTGAGTTTGACCTTGATGTTTCATGGGTGCCATCGTGTTTCTTTGCTTGATGTATAGGTCGTTTTTTGACGAACATAAATCTACACAGGTCGTAAATAGCTATAAAAATAGATATGGAATAGTTCGGATATATATTGGGGCGGGCCTTGAAGCAGTCCAGCCCCAGCCCCAGCCCTGGCTCCGGCTCCGGCCTCGGCCTCGGCCGGTCCCGGCACGAGTCCCATAGCCACGGCCCCGGCCCTGGCCCCGGCCCCGGTCCCGGCCCCCGCCCCGG
>CAUYUJ010003746.1:63013-76135 GCA_963575745.1 Prorocentrum cordatum
TCATCATCATCAGCATCAGCATCATCATCATCATCATCATCATCATCATCATCATCATCATCATCATCATCATCATCATCATCATCCTCATCCTCATTCTCATGCTCATCCTCATCCTCATCCTCATCCTCATCCTCATCATCATCATCAACACCACCACCATCATCAGCAACAGCATCAGCATCAGCATCAGCATCAGCATCATCATCGTCCTTACCATCAGCATCATAATCATCACGACCATCATCTTCATCATCACCATCGCCAACATTAACAGCATCATCATCACTATCACCATCACAATCATCATCGCCATTATCGTCATCTTCGTCGTCATCATCATCATCAACATCATCATCATTCCCATCAGCATCGTCCGCATCCTCGTCCTCATCATCCTCCTCGCTCCTCCCTCCTCATCCTGCTCTTCCTGCTGTTGCTCCTCCTCCTCCTCCTCCTCGTCCTCCTCCTACTCCTCCTCCCTATCCTCCTCCCTCCTCCCTCCTCCCTGCTCCCTCCTCACTCCTCTCCTCCCTCCCCCTCCTCCCGCCTCCCGCCTCCCGCCTCCCTCCTCCCATTAGTCGTAAGTCGTCCGTTGTCGGCGTCGAGGTCGCCATCGTCGTCGTCGTCGTCGTCGTCGCCGTCGTCGTCGTCGTGTCCACCAGCATCTGGAGCGCCTCGGATCGGCGGTACTGGCCGGAGGCCATTCAAATACATACAAATCCAAGGATTTCTCAAGTTTTTCCCCAAACAGCTTGCTGAACGGGGTGCTGTTGTGATAGAAGCTAATTCCGGCCGAGGGAAAGCTAAGCAGAGACATCCTCAAACAAATGTGGTGGTCCGGCCCGTTTCGCCTGAGACATCCTCACAACTCTCGTTTCTGAGTTGTCCAGGATTGAGCGTTTCGCCTGAGACATCCTCCTAAATCTGAGCTCTGAGAGGCCGCGCGAGAGTGGTCCGGGCCGTTTCGCTTGAGACATCCTCGAAACTCTGAGCTCCCAGATGCCGCGCGAGAGGTGGTCCGGGCCGTTTCGCCTAAGACATCCTCGCAACTCTGAGCTCCAAGATGCCGCGCGCGAGGTGGTCCGGCCCGTTTCGCCTGAGACATCCTCGAAGCTCTGATCTCCCCGATGCCGCGCGCGAGGTGGTCCGGCCCGTTTCGCCTGAGACATCCTCGAACTTCTGAGCTCTGAGATGCCCTGCGCGAGGTGGTCCGGCCCGTCTCGCCTGAGAAATCCTTGCAACTCTGAGATCTGAGATGCCGTGCGCAAGGTGGTCCGGCCTGTTTCGCACAAGATATTCTCGCAACTCTGAGCTCTCAGATGCTGCGCAAGAGGTGGTCCAGCCTGGGGCCCAGAAGGCCACATGTTACATATCCTCCATGGGACCCTGCGAGCCTCAGGAGGCCCCAGAGAGGTCCAGGAGGCCGCAGGACGCCCAGGACAGGCCCCAGGGGTCCGCAGGAGATTCCCAGGAGGCTCCCAGGAGGCCCCAGGAGGCCCCTTCTCAGAACGTGTCAAGTTAATACACATCCGGTGCCGATTCGTTGATTTTTCCTGCTCTTGTAGCCCCCCCACAATTGGGAGAGGCCCACGCGGCCACAGTTATATATCCCCCCTGGGCCCCAAGATGAGATGCTGTGATGGACCTCAGGTGGGTTTCGGAGGCCACAGGAAGGCCAGGAGGAAGCCTCAGGAGTCCCCAGGGAGGCAGGAGGCACCAGCGGGCCGCGGGACGCCCAGGACAGGCCCCAGGGGTCCCCAGGAGATTCCTAGGAGGCTCACAGGAGGCCCCAGGGGGCCGCATATCAGAACGTGTCAAGTTGAAACACATCCGGTGTCGATTCGTTGATTCTTCCTGCTCTTGTGCCCCCCCCTCCATTTGGAGAGGCCCAAACGGCCACAGGTTTGATATCCCCCCTGGGAGCCCCAAGAGGCTTCAGGAAACCCCAGGTGGAGTTCACGAGGCCACAGGAGGCCCAGGAGGAAGCTCCAGGAGGTCCCCAGGAGGCCCCAGGAGGCACCAGGAGGCCCCCGCAACTCGGAGCTCTGAGACGCCGCGCTCGAGGTGGTCAGCCCGTTTCGCCTGAGACTTCCTCGCAGCACGTTTCGCCCGAGACATCGTCGCAACTCTGGGGTCCGAGATGCCGCGCGCGAGGTGGTTCCAGCCCCGACCCGCTGGAGACATCCTCGAAACTCTAGGCTCCGCCATTTCTTCGCGATGAGAGGAGGTGGGGGAGAGGAGGGAGCGAGGAGGAGGAGGAGGTAGGAGGAGGGGAGGAGCTGAAGGGAGCCGGAGGAGGCGGCATGGTGTGCAAGAGGGAGCAGGCAAGGAGGAGGGGAAGTCCAGAGAGCTTCAGGAGGCCGCAGAACGCCCAGGACAGGCCCCAGGGGTCCGCAGGAGATTCCCAGGAGGCTCCCAGGAGGCCCCAGGAGGCCCCCTATCAGAACGTGTCAAGTTAATAAACATCCGGTGTCGATTCGTTGATTTTTCCTGCTCTTGTGCCCCCCCCCCTCCATTTGGAGAGGCCCAAACGGCCACAGGTTAGATATCCCCCCTGGGAGCCCCAAGAGGCTTCAGGAAACCCCAGGTGGAGTTCACGAGGCCACAGGAGGCCCAGGAGGAAGCCCCAGGAGGTCCCCAGGAGGCCCCAGGAGGCACCAGGAGGCCCCCGCAACTCGGAGCTCTGAGACGCCGCGCTCGAGGTGGTCCGGCCCGTTTCGCCTGAGACTTCCACGCAGCACGTTTCGCCCGAGACATCGTCGCAACTCTGGGGTCCGAAATGCCGCGCGCGAGGTGGTCCAGCCCGTTACGCTGGAGACATCCTCGCAACTCTGGGTTCCGAGATGCCTTTCGGGATGAAGAGGAGGTGGACGAGGAGGAGGAGGAGGAGGAGGAGGAGGAGGAGGCATGTTTTAACATGCCATGCCAGCCCGCACTAGGCGGGCACGCAATCGACCTTGGAAACCGTAGGGGTCTAAAAACCCTGTTTGGGGATACTGCACTCCGGCTATAATTCCGTACTTTTTTGTATGTCCGTCTTCCCCCCCACTTCACATAGTTTCCCATATCTTCCTGGGAGGCGACGATTACTTGTGTCTGTGTTTTTGCTCCCTCCTGGTTTGCGTTGGCCCCCACTAAAACAGGGCTGAGATCGGGATAAATCGCTCCAGAGCGCTCCGGAGCGCTCTCAGAGCGTTCCGGAACGCTCTGGAGCGGCCGTGGCGCCCAATACATCCTCCAAACCCGCCGATTCTCAGAGATTTCGAATTATCCCGATCCGATTTTGTCCCGATCTTCGTGTCGTTTTACCCACCTCAGGGCTGCCGACCCCTCCCGCGCACAGAGGGGCGCCGCCGAGGCGTCCTGGCACTCCAGAGGCCCGCGGCGCCCCACGATGGCGCACGCGCCGGGCCGCGCGCGTGCGCGCGCGGCGGGCCGGGTGCTGCCCGAGCCGTCCCTGGCCCCAAGTCGGGGAGACGTACAGTCTTGGGCGCCCGAGATATCCGGGATAACTCGGGTCGGGGGTAACTCGGGTTTGGACTTGGATGATGATTTTGGTGCTCTGGACGCCCGAACTATCCGGGGTAACTCGGGTCCGGGGTAACTCGGGTCGAACCCGAGTTAGCCCTGACCCGAGTTACCCCTGATGATTCGGGGCTCTGAAAGTCGGGGAGACGTACAGTCGGACTTGACTGGAGAGGGCACGCGAGAGGACAAAAGGCCCTTTTCCGAGGGGCACACTGCCACAGGAGTGCAGGAGGCACGGGTCGCGAGACACAGGACACAAGGGCACCCTTGACTTGGCAGGGTCGACCTACTAGTCTGGGCCGACTGTCAGACTCGGGTGCAGGGGACTCGGGTTGGCCTGACGGGGGCCATCATAAAAATGACGAGACCCCATCTGAAATTTGGCGCGAGCTCCCGCTGCAGACCTGCCACGAAAACTGGGCCGTCAAAATCCAGGACGCGCTCGTCAAAAAGCGTCGGCAAACCCGAGTTCCGCCCTGCACGAGTCTCACGCTACCCCGACCAAGGTGCCCCCCCGGGGAGCCCCAGAAGGCCCAAAGGTGGCCTCCGGAACCACGACCAGCGAGGCCCAGAGGGTCCCAGGGGCTCCAGGACCAGGGGAAGGAGGAGCACGACTGCATGCACATAAGCGTTCCGAGCTCCGGCCGGATGTCTCGGGTCGGCGCTGTGCACCCCTCTTGGCGCGCGCAGCGCGCCAAAGGCGGCGCGGGCAGCGCCGCCAGGGGGCCTGAGAGCCCGATCCAAGAAATCTGCGCGGAGCCCCAGAAAGTTAGAGTTATGCAGTTTGTATTTCCCGAGCAAAGCTTTGAGCAGGGACCGACCGTCCCGGCATGCCTATAGTCATACCACGAAATGCTCTTAGAACCCAAAAATGTTCGAATCACAAAAACAATGTCCTTAGAATATAAACCCGATGTAATAAAACAAGCCAGATTCCGCCAGGCATGTTCTAAGAACCTTTCGTGGAAACCACGAAAGGTTCTTAGAACATTGTTTAGTAGGGCTATAGGCGAGCCAGGACGCTTCGCCGCTGCTTGAAAGCCGAAAGCACCTTTGAGGGGCAACGATCGATGGGACCGGCTCAGAGAGGAAATATCGAGCTAGAATCGGTGATGTATAGCCGTTCGGGACGACCTGGGCACCCCTGGAACGCTCTCGGCGAGGCGCAGCCGCTGGAGACCACCCCTGGTCTGGAAAATTCCCGAACCCGTTCGAAGACGCCCGAAAACTTCCAGAAGCTTGCCGAAAACCTGTCCCCCTCAGGAGGTAACTCACGGGAGCCTCCCATCCCATCTTGTTGGCTCGTGCGAATCGGCGCTAAATCGACGCTAATAGACGCAAAACCGACGCTGATCGAAGCCAGCCGACGCAGAAACCGGCGCCATATTATCGACTACCAGGCGGCTCCCGCGATTCGCTACCGAACAAACCAGGCCGCCCAGGGGCCTCTTTCATATCCGCGTGCGCGTGAGAGGATGTGCCAGGGGGCGTGTCAGAGGGCATCTGTGCAGGCGCCTCGTCGGCGTCTCTTGGGGCCTGTTCCGGGGGCGTCTTGAGCCGTCCTCGGGCCCTCGTCGTGGGCCCCTCTAGGTCCTCTTGGGAGTATCCCAGGGTTTGCTACCAAACCCGACAGGGTCAAGACAATCAAGCCAGACGATGAAAGCACTATGATGTCAGTATCGGGCTGACGCTTCGTCCCTTGCGGGGCTCTTCTAAGCCAATCTGACCACTGATCATGCGCGTGCACAACCTCATCCCGCAATTCAGAACCCCCCCCTCCTCCTGCGAAACGATAACGCGTCCAACACCCGGAAGCGTTCTCCTGGCACCCTGAGGAGGAGGAGGCGGAGGAGGAGGAGGCGGAGGAGGAGGAGGCGGAGGAGGAGGAGAAAGAGGCATGCAGGCACTGCCCCAGCACGCGCGACACGTGGCAGTGCTCCCCGACGTCTGCCCCCGCCGACCGGACGCCAGGGGCCCTCTCTGGCAGCAGCCGAGCGGGCGCCCCCCGCGGGTTCCGCTCGCGCGCGCGCGCGCGCCGCCTCCCCTCCTGCCGAGCAGCTGGCTCGCGGGGGGGGGGGGCGCGGGGGGCCGCGCGCGGAGTGCTCGGGGGGGGGGGGGGGGTGGTGGCGCGCGCGGATCGAGGGTCGGGGCTCGGGTGTAGGGGGGGGCGCCGAGGATCGTAGGGCCGAGGGCCGGGAGCTCTGGAGGCCGGGGGGAGGTCTGTGGAGGCCCCGGGGGTTCCAGAGGAGTTCTCACGAGCTCCCACCCTCTTCTGATTAGCAGTATTATGTTCTCTCTCTCTCTCTCTCTGTGTGTCTGGTTATCTCTCTATCTCTCTCTCTCTCTCTCTCTCTCTCTCTCTCTCTCTCTCTCTCTCTCTCTATATATATCGTTTTATCTCTCTCTCTCTCTCGTTCTCCTCGATGGCGAACAGAGACTGCATGCACGAGACGCGCAAGCCTGGGACGTGCATGCCTGGCTGGGTCTAGCAGGGCTTAGCAAGTATGAACAGTGCTTAGGAGGTGCGAGCAAGGCCAGCAGGTCTTAGCAGGGTCCAGCATTGTCTATTAGAGCTTATACGGGCTTGGCATGTTTAGCCTGGTCTAGCGAGGCCCAGCTGGGCATGGGAGTATCGCCACTTAGCTGGCCGTATTGGGGAGAGGGGCTACGATGGCCTAGCAGGGCTTAGCAAGGCTTAGCAAGCGCTCGCAGAGTTTCACAGTGCTTAGCGGGGAAGCCTAGCAATACTGGCCAGGGGGTGGCATAATATGCCATAACTTAGCATGGCTCTGCGGGGTATGTCGAGCCATAGAAGGTCTTCGTGAACCTTAGCAGGATTTTGCGAAGACTGCCAGAGCTCAGGTCTACCACAGCTAAGCAGGGCATAGCAGAGGGTAGCGGGGACGAGCAAGGGCTAGGGCAGGCTCATCAGGGCTTAGCAGGGCCTAGCCTGGCCTACAAGTGGTGCTTAACACTTCTCCACCTAGTCTTTCGGTTCTTAGCAGAATTCACAAAAGCCCGGCATGGCGTTGCCAAGATTCGCAGCGCCCGACCAGGGCACAACGAACCTTAGCAGAGTTTAGCAGTGCCCAGCAGAGGCTGGCATGGCAAGGCAAGGCTCTCGAGGGCCGAGCAGGGCGTCGCATAGCCAATCGATGGTACACCTCGGCCTGGCAGAGCCTAGCATCGCTTAACATGGCTTGGCAGGGCCACCATGTCGAAACAAGACTTGTCAGGACCCAGCAAAACCCAGCAGGGCGTCGCAAGGCCTAGGAGGGCTTCGCAAGGTCTGGGAAGATCAGTAGACCCCAGCAGGGCTTAGCAAGATGTACCAGTGCGCCTCAGGGCTAAGCAGGACCCAGGAGAGCCCAGCAGTACGTAGCAAGGCGCACCAAGGCTTAGCACATCTGAGCAACGCCTGGCATGAGTTAGCACAGCTTACCAGGGACAAACAGGGCCCATCACAGCTTAGCAGACCCTAGCTTGCCTGAAGAGGGCTTGGAAACAAGGCGGGCCATGGCTTAGCATGCCATTGGCAACATGGCTTATCGGGGCCTAGCATGACCGACCAAGGCTTATCAGAGCGCAGCGGGGCAGATCAGGGCCGAACAGAGTTTAGCAGTGCCAAAAAGAGCAACACTTGGCTCATCCGGGATGAGCATGGCTCCGCAGAGCCTGGCAAGCCCCCGCCAGGCTGAGCCAGACTTAGCAGTGCTTCGCAGGCCTCAGCAGGCCATATCAACATCGAGAATGGCTTGGCTGTGGTAGGGAATGCGCGACGGAACCCACTGGTTAGCAGGGGCTAGCAGACCCTAGCAGGGCGTGGCATGCCATAGCGTAGCAGGGCTTACCAGGACCAGGAATGGACAGGGCCCAGCAGGGCACAACAGGCAACCTTATGGTTTCGCAAAGCATGCCAGGGCAGCGCAGAGTTCATCAGGGCTTCGCAGGACCGAACAAGGCTCACCAGGGCGTTGCCAGGGTATGGCATGTCAGAGAGTCGAAGAGCGGAACGGAACTGAAACGGGTTCCACAAGGCTTCGAAAGGCGTGCCACAACATGACACGCCTTAGCAGTGTATAGCAGGAGGTAGCATTGCATATCCGGGCCTAGCAGGGCTTTGCAAAGCTTACCATGGCGTAGGAGAGCTTGGCAGAGCTTAGCGGGGCAGACCGTAACCTTGCAAGGCGCTAGCAGGGCTCCCCAACGTGACTTAGCAGCAGGGCTTAACAGGCACTGGCAGTGTTCATTCGACGGGCTTAGCAGAAGCTGGCAGGGCTCAGCAGTGCTTAGCAGGGGCTGGCAGTGCCCACCAGGAACTAGCAGGGTTGAGCAGGGGCTAGCAGGACTTAGCAGGACTTCGCAGGGGGGAGCTAGCGGGCTTAGCATGGGCTGGGGGGGCGATGGGGAGGAGGAGGAAGAAGAGGAGGAGGACAGGGAGGAGGAGACGATCCAGGAAAATGTGTTTGCCCGCGCCCCCAACAAAAACACACGAAAACAAAACGAATCACGTGGGTGGAGAGTTGTCCAATTGTGCGTGTGTGTGTGTGGAATGTGTGTTGTGTGTTGTGCGTTGTGTGTTGCGCGTTGTATGTTGTGTGTTGTGTGCTGTGTGTATGGTATGCTGTGTGGTGTTGTGTGTGCGCGTGTGCTGTGTGAGTTGTGTGTGTGGTGTTGTACGTGTGGTGTTGTGAGTGGTGTTGCGTGTGGTGTTGTGTGTGGTGTTGTGTGTGGTGTTGTGTGCTGTGTGTGTGGTGTTGAGTGCGTTGTGTGTGTTGTGTGTTGTGTGTGTTGTTTGTGTTGTGTGTTGTGTGATGTGTGTGTTGTGCGTGGTGTTGTACGTGTGGTGTTGTGAGTGGTGTTGTGTGTGGTGGTGTGTGTTGTGTGTGTGGTGTTGTGTGCGTTGTGTGTGTTGTGTGTGTTGTGCGTGTGTTGGTTGTGTCGTGTGTTGTGCGTTGTGTGTTGCGTGTTGTGTGTTGTGTGTTGTGTTGTGTGTATGGTATGCTGTGTGGTGTGTGTGTGCGTGTGTGCTGTGTGTTGTGTGTGTGGTGTTGCGCATTTGGCGTTGTGTGTGGTGTTGTGTGTGGTGTTGTGTGTTGTGTGTGTGGTGTGGTGTGCGTTGTGTGTGTGTTGTGTGTGTTGTGTGCTGTGTGTGTTGTGTGTTATGTGTTGTGTGTTGTGTGTGTGCGGTGTGTGTGTGTTGTGTGTCGTGTGTGCTGTGTGTTGTGTGTTGTGTGTTGTGTGAGTTGTGAGTGTTGTGTGTGTTGTGTGCTGTGTGTTGTGTATGTGGTGTGTGCTGTGGTGTGTGTGTGTGTGTGTTGTATTGCGTGTGTGCTGTCTTGTGCGTGTTGTGTTGTGCGTGTTGAGTTGTGTGTGTTGTGTTGTGTGCGTTGTGTTGTGGTGTTTTGTATTGTGCGTGGTGTGTGGTGAGTAATGTGCGCGTTGTGCGTTGTGTGTTGTGCGTTGGGTGATGTGTTGTGTCCGCTGTGTGGTGCGTGATGTGTGGTGTGTGGTTGGTGGTGTGGGGTGTGGGGCGTGGTGGGTGGTGCGTGGTGTGTGGTGCGCGTGTGCGTGCGCGTGTGTGTGTGTGTGCGTGCATGTGCGTGTGTGCGCGCGTGCGTGTGCGTGCGCGCGCGTGCGTGCGCGCGTGCGTGCGCGTGCGTGCGTGCGTGAGCGTGTGCGCGTGTGCGCGTGTGTGCGTGTGCGTGTGCATGTGCGTGCGAGCGCGTGTGCGTGTGCACCTGGATGTGTGTGGATGCGCGCGTGAGTGCGCGCGTGCGTGCTTGCGTGCGCGCGTGCGTGCGTGCGTGGGTGCGTGGGTGCGTGGACGCGTGCGTGCGCGCGCGCATGCGCGCGTGCGCGCGTGGGTGTGGGTGCGGGCGCGGGTGCGTGTGTGCGCGTGTGCCTGTGCGTGCGCGTGTGTGTATGCGTACGCGTGCGCGCGCGTCAGCGTTTGCGCGTGCGTGTGCGTGGGCGCGTGCGTGCGCGTGGATGTGTGCGCGTACGTGTGCGCGTGTGTGCGTGTGTTTGCGCGTGTGTGCGCGTGCGTGCGCGCGTGCGTCCGCGCGCGCGTGCGAGCGCGTGCGCGCGTGCGCGTGCGCGTGCGCGCGTGCGCGCATGTCTGTGTGCGTGTGCGTGCGTGCGTGTGTGCGTGTGTGCGTGTGCATGTGTGTGTGCGCGCATTCGTGCGTGCGTGTGCACGTGTGTGCGCGTGTGTCTGTGCGCGCGTGCGCGCGCGCGTGCGTGCGTGTGTGCGCGCGTGCGTGCGTGCGTGCGTGCGTGCGTGCGTGCGCCTGTGCGTGCGTGCGTGCGTGCGCACGTGCGCGCGTCGTGCGTGAGCGCGTGCGTGTGTGCGCGCGTGCTTGCGTGCGCGTGTGCATGTGTGCGCTTGTGCGTGTGCGCGTGCGTGCGTGCGCTTGTGCGTGTGTGTGCGTGTGCGCGTGTGTGCGTGTGTGCGCGTGTTCGAGCGTGCGCGTGCGTGTGTGCGTGCGTGCGTACGCGCGTGTGCGCGCGTGTGCGTGCGCGCGCCGCGCCTGTGCGCGCGCGCGCGCGGGCGCGCGCGCGTCGTGCGCGAGCGCGTGCGCGTGTGCGCGCGTGCTTGCGTGCGCGTGTGCCTGTGTGCGTGCGTGCGTGCGTCCGTGCGTGCGTGCGTGTGTGCGTGTGTGCGTGTGTGCGTGGGTGCGTGAGTGTCGCGCGAACGCCTGCGTGCGTGCGCGCGGCGTGTGGCGCGGTGTGCGTGCGTGCGCCTGTGCGTGCGCGCCGCGCGGCGTCGCGCGTCGTCGCCGAGCGCGTGGTGGTGGGGCGCGCGTGCTTCGCGTGCGCGTGTGGCCGGTGTGGCTGCGTGCGTGCGTGCGTCCGTGCGTGCGTGTGTGCGTGTGTGTGCGTGTGTGCGTGTGTGCGTGTGTGCGTGCGAACGCGTGCGCGCGCGCGTGTGCGCGTGTGTGCGTGTGCGTGCGTATGTGTGCGCGTGCGCGTGTGCGCGTGCGCGTGTGCGCGCGTGTGCGCGTGTGCATGTGTGCGCGTGTGCGTGCGTGCGTGTGTGCGCGTGCGCGTGCGTGCGTGTGCGCGTTGTGTACGCGCGTGCGCATGTGCGCGTGTTCGTGCGTGCGTGCGCGCGCGTGCGCGCGCGTGCGCGCGTGCGCGCGTGCGCGCGCGTGTGTGCGTGTGCGCGCGTGCGCGAGAGTGCGCGCGCGCGCGTGTGGGTGCGCGCGCGCGTGCGCGCGTGCGCGCGTGAGCGCGTGCGCGCGTGTGCGCGAGTGCGCGTGTACGTGTGTCCGTTGTGCGCGTGCGCGTGTGTGCGTGTGCACGTTCGTGCGCGCAGGCCTGCGCGCGCGTGCGCGCGTGCGCGCGCGCGCGTTAGTGCTGGCGCGCGCGCGTGCGCGCGTGCGCGCGCGTGCGGGGCGCGCGCGCGTGCCCGCGCGCGTTCGCGTGCGCGCGCGCGTGCACGTGACTGGCGCGCGCGCGTGCGCGTTCGCGCGCGCGCGCGTGCGCGTGCACCCTCGCGTGCGCGTGTGCGTGCGTGCGCGCGTGCGTGCACGTGTTAGTGAGTGTCTGTGCGTGCGTGCGTGCGTGCGTATACGTGCGCGCGCGCGCGTGCGTGCGCGACCGCGTGCGCGCGCGTGCGCGAGCGCGTGCATGCGCATGTAATGTGCGGCGCGTGCGTTGCGTGCGCGGTGCGCGCGTGGTGCGCGTAGTGTGCGTTGCGCGCGGTTCGCGTCGTGTGTTGTGCGTCTTGTGTGTATTGTCTGTTGTGTGGTGTGTGTGTTTGTGTTGTTTGTGTTGTGTGGTTTGTGCTTTGTGTGTTGTGTGTGGTGTGTTTGTGTTGTGTTTGTTGTGCGTGCGGTGGTGTGTGCAAGAGCATTGTGCGTTGTGTGGTGCATGGCGTGCGCGTGTGTTGCGTGCGTTGCGTGCTGTGCGTGTTATGCGCATTGCGCGTGGTGTGTGTTGCGCGTGTCGCGTGCGTTGTGGCGTGTTATGTTTGTGTGTGATTGCTGTGTGTGTTGTGTGTGGGTTGTGCGTGCGTTGTGTGCTGTGTGTGCGTCGTGTGTTTGTGTGTTGTGTGTGGTGTGTGTGTTGCGTGTGCGTTGTGCGTGATTTGCGTGTGTTGCGCGCGCGTGTGTCGCGCGTGCGCGCGTGTGTTGTGCGCGCGTTGTGCGTGTGTGTGTGTTGCGTGTGCGATGTGTGCTGTGTGTTACCCGCGCGGGTGTGCGCGTGGGTGCGTGTTGCGTGCGTTGTGTGCGCTGTGTGTTAAGTGCGGCGCGTGCGTTGTGTGTTGCCTGTGTGCGTTGTGTGCTGCGCGTTTTGTGTGTATGCCGTGTGTTGCGCGCATTGCGTGTTGCGCGTGCGTCGTGTGTGCGTTGTGTTGTCTGTGTTGTGTAACTTGCTGTGTGTTGCGTGTGTTGCGTGTTGTGTTGTGTGTATTGCGTGTGCGTTGTGTGCGTTGTGCATGTTGCGCGTGCGTCGTGTCTACTGTTGGCGTTGTGCGTGCGTTGTGTGCGCGTGCGTTGCGTGCGTCTGTCGCGTGTGTTGCGTGTGGTGCGTGTGTGTGCTCTGTGTGCGTTGTGTGTTGTGTGTCGTGTGTTGTGCGTTGTGCTGTGTGTGCTGTGTGTGTTGTGTGCGTTCTGTATTGTGCGTGTTGTGTGTTGTGTGCGTTGTGCGTGCGCTGTGCGTGTTGTGTGTGTGTTGCGTGCTCTGCGCGCGTTGTGCGTGGCGCGCGCGATGCGCGTGCGCGCGTGCATTGCGTGCGTTGTGTGCATTGTGTGTGTGTTGTGTGATGTGTGTTGCGCGCGTTCTGCGCTGCGCGCGTTGCGCGCGCGTGGCGCGCGCAGTGCACGTTGGGCGCGCGGTGCGTGTGATGCACGAGCGTTGCGTGCGCGCGGTGCGTTGCGCGCCGCGCGAGGCGCGCGCGCGTTGACGCGCGCGCGGCGCGCGTGCGCTGTGCGCGCGCGTTGCGAGGGCAACGTGCGCGCGGTGTGGGTTGCGCGCGTTGCGTGTGCATTGTGTGCGTTGTGTGTTGTGCGTGTGTTGTGCGCGTGCGTTGTGCGCGTTGTGTGTGCGTTGTGTGTGCGTTGTGCGCCTGTGTTGCGTGCGTTCCGTGCGTTGCGTGCGTTGCGCGGGCGATGCAGGCGTTGTGTTGCGCATGCTGCGTGCGTTGCGTGCGCGTTGTGCGCGTTGTGCGCGGGCTGCGCGTTGCGCGGTGCGGTTCGCGGTGCGGCGCGCGGCGCGCGGTGCGCGGTGCGTGGCGCGCGGTGCGTGGCGCGCGGCGCGCGGCGCGCGGCGCGCGATGCGTGCTGCGCGCGTCGCGGTGCGCGTTGCGTGGCGCGCGCTGTGCGTTGTGTATTGCGCGTCGTCTGGCGCGCGCGGTGCGTGTGATGCACGAGCGTTGCGTGCGCGCGGTGCGTTGCGCGCCGCGCGAGGCGCGCGCGCGTTGACGCGCGCGCGGTGCGCGTGCGCTGTGCGCGCGCGTTGCGAGGGCAACGTGCGCGCGGTGTGGGTTGCGCGCGTTGCGTGTGCATTGTGTGCGTTGTGTGTTGTGCGTGTGTTGTGCGCGTGCGTTGTGCGCGTTGTGTGTGCGTTGTGTGTGCGTTGTGC